>JAUMHR010000052.1:2169323-2186616 GCA_032361145.1 Enteromius fasciolatus | reverse complement strand
ATCATTAATTACTAGTGTGTTTTTGCTCAAATAATGCTTAATTGTGAACAAATTAACCATTAATTAATGCTTAACTAATGCATCATTTTGGACCCCTATTCTAAAGTGTTACCGAAATATGATTTATTAGTCATGTGATCAACTACCGTTTTTCAATATGATTGCAATAATACATAATAGTGATAATAAATAAATAATAAACAAAAAAGCGTGCATATTACTAGAATTTTAGCCTACATATTAATGCCTTATTCTACATCCCTCATCCTAACGAATACCTAAACTTAAAATCTACCTTACTATTAATAAGCAGCAAATTAATCATTTATTGAGGAAAAAGTCAAAGTTAATTGTTTACAAGTGGTACCTATTATAAAGTGTTACCATTAAAATAAATTAGATATGTAAAATTAAGTATAAATGTCATAAACAATACATTTAAAAGTATCCCTAAAGATTATTGAAGAGATTGAAGCAATGTGGCAATTATTATTAATAAAGGAGTTTACGTAAAGATACTGTACTGTACATACACATGTAAAGGCGTGATTGTAACCCTTCTCCACTTCAGCATTCAGTCTCCACAAAATACCATGTGCGTGGATTCAATAGCTGACTGTAATACAGCACACATGCATGCCTACAGCATAATTTAACATGCTCAAATAGTCAGCCTTGATTACCATGCTAACATTGAGATCTATCCTGTGGCTTCTTATGGCTTAAGATCTCTCTCTGTAGGCTTGATTCACAATGAACAGCAATATACGGTTTAACCAATCAGACCCTTGCACAGTATAGCTACTTATGAATCAACCGATGACTCAGTGTGCGAGTTCAAAGTGGATGAAATTAGAGGAACCGATGGGAGTAAACCTCTCTGCCACTGTCATTTCACACATATCAGGAAGACAAAGCTCTGTCCTCCATCTACAATCTCTTTACCGTGTGTCGTCGTAAACTCACAAGTGTCTTCATAAACGATGTAGTGAATTTGGCTTCTTGTTTACTTTTCCATCTTTAGCTTGCTGTGTCTCAGTCGATTTCAGCTTCAGGGGCTGTATTGGCATGACGAACAACAGTGCGTTTGTATTGCCAAAGCAGTAGCTGCTTAGCTGCAGTCCATAGCTGTAGTGTACCAAATCAATATTGATAAAACATAACAATGAAAATAACAAGGAAGAGCTATAATACAGGTAAATATTAGGTTAAATGAGAGACGGCGATAAGTAGACGCTGTACATTGCTCACTGGCCCCCAGACACCGGCTGGCAAAAACATTCTTGCTTTGTAATTATGCCTGTCACACTTGCAGCACTATAGAACCATGCATGGGAAATGTTCTCGTTAATCACTCATTTGCATCTGCCGTCACATGAAGGAGGCGGTTGTGCGTAATGTGACCCGTAGGGCCCTGACTCATTAAATATGACAGCCCGAATCATCTTAGCACTCACTCTGATTGGTCTGGCAGCGGCCTGACTTTAATAAGCATGATTGGACCGGTGGGTGATATTAGTGTTTGTGACAAATCAATGCAAACCATCTTGAACCGTCTACATAATAGAGGGTTTATGGGTATGTTTGCTTGTGTGTGTGTGTTTGTTAAGGAACCGTATCCGGCAGTACCCAGCACTGGTGAACTGCACGACGATAGACTGGTTCTCTGAATGGCCACGTGACGCTCTGCTGGAAGTGGCTGAGAGATTTTTAGATGGACTTTCTTTAGGGAGCGAGGATGGGGTGAGTCACAACAAAAGAAAGATGATCCATTGGTTGATTTTCAAATGCTGTCAATTTATTTCACACAAATACACAACGGCATATTATGAGTTAAATAAGCTAAGCTCTACCCTATTAAATAATCTTTTTTTTACTTTTAATTAATTAAAAGTGCCCTCTTTGTTTGTAAAAAGAAAATTAAATGTCCTAATTGAACTATGGCCTAATCCTGGCTTAGGCTAAACCCTGTTCGTGAAACCGGGCTACACCGATCCAAACTTTTGAATATTATATTGTAACTTATCGTAAGTACACTATATTGTAAAAACAATATTGTAAAACATTTTTTAAGAGAACAAATTTGATGCTTAGAATATACGTTTCATACACTCTACAAGTCCAATGTAATCAGTGACACTCATCCCTGGGCTTTAATTTGCAGTCTTTTTGAGATACTTCATCTCTTAGTGGCTGTTATTGAATCATAGTTTAATTGAATTTCAAGTGTCGAGATTTATCAGTAGTCTTTGACTCTCTCATCCTTCATCTCTGTGTGGATCTTTTGTTTCCTTTGAGAGAGATGTCATGCAAACCGTGTTTCTTTTTGCTCACTGTTTTTGAACTGCAAATCACTTTGACTTGGGGTTCTCCATTGAGACTCTCTGTTTAGAGCGAGTTCAAACCTAGTTTTTTTTAGAATGGTTTAGAATTAGTTTGAGTTTTTCATACTTCTGTTGTGACCTTGTGCAAGGTTTGTTTAAAACGAAGGCTTGTCATTTCTCTGGTGGCTTCACAGATCCAGACTAATGTTGCCAGTATCTTTGTGACCATGCACCAGTCTGTGGCCCAGTTCTCTCACAGGATGAAAGTAGAACTGAAGAGACACAATTACGTCACACCCACCAACTACCTGGAGCTGGTTTCTGAGTACAAAAAGTAGGAATCAAACATGCTTTTATCTTTCCTGTTGTTCGTTTGTTTTTTAAGCTGTCATGAAGATTTAAAAGACGTGGTAGTTTCCTGTTTTTACTACTTTAAATAAAACAGTATTTATTCTGAAACTCTCACTTTTGTCTCAGGTTGTTGTCTGAAAAGCGAGGCGAGCTCGGAGAGCAAGTGTCTAAGTTGAGGAATGGCTTGTTTAAGATAGACGACACACGCAGTAAGGTGGAGGCCATGTCTGTAGAGTTGGAAGAGGCCAAGAAGAAAGTGGCTGAGTTCCAGAAACAGTGTGAGGAATATCTGGTTGTCATTGTGCAGCAGAAGAGAGAGGCAGATGAACAGCAGAAGGTGCGTGTGTCAGTCTGTCTAATGTTGAGGCTCTTTATTAGGGCTAAAAGGTATGGCCAAAGTCTTATATTATGATTTGAGTCATTACAACTTAACACAATAACATTATACATTCTGATATAGTACTTCTGGCGGAAAATTAATAGGTATTTCATAAAAGATTTTCAAACAGTTTAATTTTATAACGTTAGAGATGAACACAAAAGACTTTCAGTGCATTATACAGTAATACATAATGTGATGTATATATTTATAGTACTGCCTTATAAATGGTATGGGTGGTCACATTTTTGCCATCGGCTGATATATATCGTCATACTGCTCAGCAATACTCTTTTTTGATATTGCATACTGATGTTTGTGTTTTTTTGTCTGTGTGTATTTTTTGCTGTTGTTTTTCTTTGTATGTGTTTGGTAGCATGCATTCTTGGAATATTTATAACCTTCTAAGATTGGTGTGTTTCTTAATGTGTGCCTTTGTGTAGGCGGTGGGTGCTCACAGTGAGAAAATAGAAGCAGAAGAAATCAAGTGTAAGGCCATGGCTGAGAATGCTCAGAGAGACCTAGATGAAGCACTTCCTGCTCTAGAGGAAGCCATGAAGGTCGTTCTGCATTCGTGCGACTATTACTTTCAATACGACATCATGCAGCTACAGCGCCGACTGAATATGTGATGCATAATGTTTTCATCAGCACATGAAAAAACTGTGGTAATCTTGTTGGACTGTCTTCAGGCTCTGGAGTCGCTGAATAAGAAAGATATGACGGAGATCAAGTCTTATGGCAGACCTCCAGCTCTTGTGGAAACCGTCATGCAGGCAGTTATGATCCTCAGAGGATGTGATCCAACTTGGGCGGAGGCCAAGAGACAACTGGGTACGAGAAAGTTCTAGATCTTTATTAAATCATTCTATCACACTGATTTCACACATGGATTCAGGCACTGGCTCAGGCATGAAATCCATACCAGACTACTGTATAACCAAAATCGCATGAGCTAAACAGAGAAAGGGGAGGGTTGGGTGATTCATTAGCATGCCAGGATATATTTAAAAAGGTCAGCGCACCGCGGTAGAAAGCACATAACCACAGAACAGATTGTAGAAAGAAAAATGAAATATGTGCCTGCCTGAGGCTGAATTCAAGCCATTTGTTTTAGGAGAGGGCAACTTCATTAAGCAGTTGGTGAATTTTGATAAGGACAACATCTCTGACCGCGTGCTGAAGACCATTGGACAGTACTGCACTCAGCCCGACTTCCAGCCTGAGATCATCGGACGGGTCTCACTTGCTGCAAAGTCTCTCTGCATGTGGGTCAGAGCCATGGAGGTACAGCAATCATGAACGATTACAACGGTTACAACAACAGAATGCTGTTACGCTGTCCTTGTTATTTAAAAAATATACAGAAGAAAATTATACGTATACGAAACTATATTCGTAACTATGTTACCATCAGCACAATTCTTATTGTATATCTTTCATTTTTTCATGGAGTATTTCAGTGTTTATTATACATTTTTTTATCCATGCAAATTAACTTCCCCATCCCCTCATAACAACGTCTCGTCTCTGATAACGTGTATATTGGCGCAATGACTGGCCAATAAATTCCTGTCACCTATCGTTTACATGAGATTGCAGTAATTAGAAAGCGACAATCATCCATTTAATTCAGATTAGACCAAATTAAGTGTCTTTTTTTTCATTCGAAAAGCTGTTTCTCTTAGATATAAGTCACAATAGAGAAGGAAAGACAATAAGACGATCACAATTTCTGTTTTATTCTGAAATGTATTGTCTTTCGATATTTTCATTGTTCTTTAGCTGGTAAAACAATCACTCCTATAGAAATTCTAAAATTGTGCAAAATTTTGTCATGTCAAGCAAATTTGCCAGGTTTTCTTTGCTTTTTAACTATTGTTAGAGTTATACTCTTTCCTGGACCACAAAACCAGTCTTAAGTCGCTGGGGTATATTTATAGCAATAGGGTCAAGATTATAGATTTTTTTTTTGCCAAAAATCCTTAGGATAGTAAGTAAAGATCATGTTCCATGAAGGTATTTAGTCAATATTTATTACAACTTAATTTTTCTAAGATCTAATTCGGACAACTTTAAAGGTGATTTTTTCTGTACCCTCAGATTCCAGATTTTCATAAAGTTGTATCTCGGTCAAATATTACCCTATCCATCCAAATCAATGGAAAGCTTATTTATTCAGCTTTCAGATCATGTATACATCTTAATTAAAATGAACACTTACGACAGGGTCACATATTGTTAAAGTTATCATTCTTGATGTAAAGGGGCGTTGGTACTGAATTTTAATGTTATCATACTTGTGTTATATATCAGGTATATGGCCGTATCTACAGAGTGGTTGAGCCAAAGAGAGCCAGGCTGCAAGGAGCAACGACTCAGCTGGCTGAGAAACAGGCCTCGCTGGCTGAGGCCCAGGGCAAACTCAAAGAGGTCAGCGCATGTCAGTCTGTCCTGCACTGTGTTTGTGCGTATGTGTGGGCGTGACTTAATGTTTATACTATTTGAGTTATATAGTGCTAAAAACATGTTGGTGTATGTGTGTCTATAGGTAGGAGAGAAACTGGATCAGCTGAAGCGGCAATATGATGAAAAGCTGGCCCAGAAAGAGGAGCTACGGAGGAAATCCGAGGACATGGCGCTCAAACTGGACCGGGCCGGCAAACTGGTGTCTGGACTGGCAGGAGAGAGAGTTCGCTGGGAGGAGACAATGGCTGTACGCACAAACTCACACATAGTCACACTCCAGTCACCTTGATGTTTTATAAGTAGATGTGAAAATGCAGCCAGGGGTCTCTGATGTGATTGTGAGTGTGTGTGATGGCTCAGGGTCTGGAGAAGAACATGTCCTGTCTGGTGGGAGACTGCCTGCTGGCTGCTGCCTTCCTGTCCTACATGGGGCCTTTCCTGTCCAACTACAGAGATGAGCTAGTCACTAATATCTGGGTGAAACAGGTAACTGTCTACCTGTCTTTTACTCTTATCTTTTTTTTTTATCTGTCTGTCTGTCTGTCTGTGTGTTTATATTTATCTATCTATACAGTACATAGATAGATAGATAGATAGATAGATAGCATCAATTTACCACTGGTCTAGAGCACTTTGCTGTAACTTCATTTATAGTTTTGCATTGAAAACTGGTTCAGTATTGTATATTATTGCACACTTCCCAGGTTACAATATTATGACATTATGTAGGTGACAGCTCTAACATTTAATTTCTCTTTCCTCTCAATCAAATGTCCTTGCCCGAATCCTCCACTACCCTTTTCATCTCCAGGTGAGAGAATTGGGAGTGCCGTGTTCTCCTGGGTTCAGCTTTGCAATGTTCCTGTCTAAACCCACGGCAGTGCGCGAGTGGAACATCCAAGGCCTTCCGTCTGATGCCTTCTCCACTGAGAACGGAGTCATCGTCACCCGTGGCAACCGGTCAGGCCCAGAGAGCCAATCCCTTAACGCTAATTAGAATAATGATGATATCTCATGAATAATGAGCAGTAATGAATAGTGATTGGAGAATAATTAGCTTAAGATAATAGTAAGCTCCGTTTTCTTTGGTTGTTCATTTATAGCTAATGCTAATTTCCTCCCTCACACTTGCATACACACACACCAAACAGATTAATGGCATTTTGAGATTATGGATTATTAAGAAATAGCCTATTTATGGATGATGTGACATGCATTTGTAGTGAGAGCTAATGTTTGTCTCTCCCTGTCCTTCGTCACAGATGGCCACTAATGGTGGACCCTCAAGGACAAGCGCTAAAGTGGATTAAGAACATGGAGTCCAAACGGGTGAATATTTCTCACACACACACATATCTCAAATATATGAGTTCATAGAATCCTTGCACTGAACTCAGACTACATTAGTTTGTAGTAGATGTCTTGGTAACGAATACAGACATCAGAGCAGGGCAGAAACAATGGAAACTGAGACTGAGGTGATTATTAGACAGTGTTAGATCTACTTCTCCATGGAGAAAAACATAACCCACATTCAGTGCCAACATTACCTGCTCAGAGTCACAATGTTCCATCACATGACTCACAGTCTAGCCCACAGACGAGCCGTTTTCAGAGCCCTTAATTAGAATAGAAGAACTCCAAACTCCATTCTCCTGTGAGTTGGAAACTGTGTCCCCTGCGAGGCCGCATCTCCTCACCTGCTCTCCTTCAGCAGAATACACCTTCCATTTATCACTCCCTCTGAACACAAATGCACATTAATACACTCGCACTCTGTGCATATAGATAGACAGATAGATAGACAGATTGGCTGTCAGGTATGTTCAGGAGGATGCACACTTTCGATTCATCTCTCAGGATAATTTGCTGTTCAGCTTCAGCCTCTGTTCTTCTTCTCTCTCTGTCTGTGACCTTTTCCTCCTCTTCGCAGGTCTTTTCTCATCTGTAGTGGTGAGTGTCTGGAGCAGCGAGTGTCGTTCACATGCTACAGTTAAACGTTGACATTTACGAACAATAACAAAATGACAGAGTCGAAGCCTCTTTTCTGCCTCCTCCAGATCTTCCCATTTTCTTTCTCCGATGGCCATTTATCACTTTTAAATCATATTTATCCTCTCTGCTACCTTTACTTTTTTCTTCTTAGTTGATGTTATTATCTTGTCCTCTGTGTGTCCTTCATTTTCTCTTCTAGTCTCATGTTGTCTCTCTCTTTCAGGGGTTGAAGGTTATAGACCTGCAGATGCCGGATTTTTTGCGGATACTGGAGAATGCAGTGCAGTTTGGTTCCCCGGTTCTTTTGCAGAACGTCCAAGAGGAACTAGATCCTTCGCTAGCCCCCATTCTCAACAAGTCCCTCACAAGAGTTGGTCGGTCCCCTCTATACACACACGACACACCAATGAGTGATAAATTGTGTACAATTGCCTTTAAAGTTGAAAAAATATCAAAATATCTTTATATTCTAATGATTTTTGTCATAAAAGAAAAATTTGATGCATTGTTGGCTATTGCTACAAATATACCTGTGCTACATAAGAATGGTTTTGTGGTCAAGGTTCACATATGTGTCTGTTAAATGCATTTTTTGATGTTACAGCAGTGTAATGCTAATTACAAGATTATTTTACTTATAGGTTATTTTTACTTACTTAATAATTATTTTGTGTCAGCGCCGTTGTGCTTCGGGCATCAAGAGTTCGAGTCCCGGCTCACAGACCTTTCTCGATCCCATCTCTCTACCGCTTCACTTCCTGTCAGTCCTGATCTACACTATCTAATAAAGGCAAAATTGAAAAAAAAAAAAAATTATAATAATTTTGCTATATTATTTATTTTAAATATATATTCATGTATTTTACTATAAAATTATCCTTAAGTCATGCAAACAAAAAAGAAATAGTAAATTAAAATAGCTAAATAAAAATCTGTGTTTTGTTTCTAATATTTAAAAAAGAAAAAAATGCATGTAAATGGCATGTAAAACTGGGCACAGTGACTGAAGATTTGACCTGGCAAGGTTGTAGGTTTCAGTTTCACAAGGAATGATCTGTGGAAATATTGCATATCCCTTGTGTGTTCTGCAGGTGGGCGTTTCTTGTTAAAACTGGGAGATAAGGAAGTGGAATATAGTCCTGAATTCCGTTTCTACATGACCACCAAACTGTCCAATCCACATTACACTCCTGAAATCTCTTCCAAAACCACCATCGTCAACTTTGCTGTTAAAGAACAGGTCGGTGTGTATTAATGAACTTGTTCCAATGAGAGAGGTCTTTGAGGATGAAACATAACTCTGTGTGCGTCAGGGTCTGGAAGCTCAGCTGCTGGGGATCGTGGTGAGGAAGGAGCGTCCTGAGCTGGAGGAACAGAAGGACTCTCTGGTGATCAACATCGCCTCTGGCAAGAGGAAACTGCAGGAGCTGGAGGACGAGATCCTGCGGTGGGCGGCACACACGCTCGCACATGTCACAGCTCTGCATTAGCACCTTCATACAAGTGCCACTAACACATCAGTAACTCTAATCAACAGTGTATTTATACTAGCAAGTCTCACATTTTGCGCTCATCCATTTTTGTGTGTGTGTGTGTGTACAGGTTGCTGAATGAGGCGTCTGGCTCCCTGCTGGATGACGTTCAGCTGGTGAACACCCTGCAGACCTCCAAAGTCACGGCCACGGAGGTCGCAGAACAACTGGAGATCAGCGAACTGACCGAGAGCCAAATCGATACCGCCAGAGAGGTGAGAGAGAGAGGGGGATGAGGGGGAGGTCAAGGAGAGAGAGATGGTGTGAGGGAGGGTGCTGAAAGGGTTGCCAGATTGGATTAAAGATTGCGCCTCTGAATAAGGCAGAGAGATAAAAAGACTGCTGAGATGAGGATGCTGATAGCAGGAGAGGCAGATAAAGATATAGACACCACTCTGTGTGTGTTTATGTGTGTTCAGGCCTACAGCCCCTGCGCCCAGAGGGCGTCCATCCTGTTCTTTGTACTGAATGATCTGGGCTATATAGATCCCATGTATCAGTTCTCTCTGGACGCCTACATCAACCTGTTCACCCAGAGTATAGAGAGCAGCCCCCGCAGCCACAAACTGGAGGAGAGGATAAACAACCTCAACAGACACCACACTTATGCCGTCTACAGGTCTGAAACACAAACTTACACGTTCTCACACATGCATATACAGTATTTACAGAGGTGTTACTTTGGTACTTTGTGCCACAGAGGTTAATTTTTATTCAAACTTGTAGCATGTACTTTTTCTAATTTCAACTGCCTTTTATGAATAAGTTTTAATGTGTCTTAAAGCATGAGAATCTCTTTTTAAGATTGTTCAATTTTTTATTTAAACTACATAGCACTTAAGTAGCATTACACACTATTTTTATTTCCGTATGTCTCGTGCAAATGCAAACAAGGTTATTTATGACATGTTTCGTAAATGATATACGTATACAGCAGAGTCATCATGTAGTGCTTGCTCATTGTCATCTCACTTTTTTATGATTTTTAAAATCATATTAAGGTGACTTTGAGAGTGATGATCTGTTTGCAGATACACCTGTCGAGGACTGTTTGAGTGTCACAAGCTCCTGTTCAGTTTCCACATGTGCGTCAAGATCCTGGAGGCGTCCAGGAACCTCAGCATTGACGAATACAGCTTCTTTCTCCGGGGGGGACTGGTAAGAGGTTCAGGGGGGAGTGTGTTTTGTGTGTGAGTTCTGGTTCTGAAAGTGGATTTTTGGAAAAGATTTTGACTTGTTTAAAAAGAAAAAAAAGTCCTCATGTTACATAAAGCAGTCCGTGGGGTGTGTATGTGTGTGTTAGGTTCTGGATAAGGAGAAACAGATGGATAACCCCTGCTCTAGCTGGCTGTCGGACTCGAACTGGGACAACATAACTGAACTGGATAAGCTGACTAATTTCCATGAACTCATGGCCTCGTTTGAGCTATACCCTCGAGACTGGCACCTCTGGTACACCAATCCAGAACCAGAGAAAGCACCGCTTCCTGGTAATGTGTGTGTGTGTGTGTGTGTGGACGGCAAGTTTTGCGTACACTGCGGGAACTTATTTTTAGTATTTACAATTTGATTTGAGTAAGCAATTTTACAATCAGATTGATCTGGCTCCTTAATGGTTCTTAATGAAAGCATTAGTTAACACCAATGTCGGGGTTGTATGGATTTAAAAAGGTGCTCTGTCCATTCTGGCAAAGGAATTTATATCCCATTAACTTAAAGCAAATATCTTTCAGTTCTGGTACTTAAAAAATAAATGAGTCATGGTTCACAGATCCTAGTTAGGGAATACAAAATATCGTTAGAGCAATATGAAAGCAATACAAGTCAATGAAAAGTCCCCTTTTTAAAATTAGTGAAGTGAAACACATTATCACCTTGTTTCTTAATTTCCCTCTTCATTTCTCTCCCTTCCTGACCTGAATGCCACAATCTGCCTTTTTGTTTTGTTTTTCCTCTCTTTCGCTCTCTGCACAGGGGAATGGCAGAAAAACTGCAATGAGCTGCAGAGGATGCTGATTGTACGGTCTCTCCGACAGGATCGCGTCTCTCTCTGTGTCACGACCTTCGTCATCAATAAACTGGGCCCTCAGTTCGTAGAGCCGCCCATACTCGATATGAAGGCTGTGAGTGACACACACACACACACAAGGATGTCTGATGTGAAAATTGCAAAGTCTTGTGTTACATTAAGGTGAAATGTACTAAGCATTTGCATTTGTACTAAAACCCATTTACTGTGTTTGTGTGTGTGTGCCTCAGGTTTTAGCGGACAGCACCACGAGGACTCCTCTGATCTTTGTGCTGTCCCCTGGTGTGGACCCAACGGCAGCCCTGGTTCAGCTGGCAGAGACGTCAGACATGGGTCAGCGCTTCTTTGCCCTCTCGCTGGGTCAGGGCCAGGCACCCATCGCAACGCGACTGATCAAAGAGGGAGTCGCAAACGGTGTGGTGATCTCTCTGCTTGTGTTTATCCCCCTGTTTATAGCTTCCTCTCATATCTCTTAATGGTTCGCCCTCAAAATTCTTAAGCTAGATGAGTATATTGGGAGTTTGAGATTGATTGAGATTGAGATTGATCGACTGATCGATGTAATCAATTATTTTTGTTTTTCAAATGATTTTTTTTATTCAGTTATTTGTGAAATTGATCAAGGCATTTACACTGTTTTTTAAAACTTTTTATTTCTTAAATAATCTTGAAAAATGTATCAGTTTCCACACACACACACACACACACACACACACAAATTGAGTCTTCAACATAAATAGGGACGCACCAAATCAGCATATTAGAAGGGTTTCTGAGGGATCATATTACACTGAATACTGGAGTGATGGCAGTGCTTTAGAGTGTTTGAGTAAATTGAATTACTTAATAATTTAATTATTAATAAGTACTTAATCTTTTTGGCTACTTCGTAGTTTTACTGAGTATCAAAGACTTTAGCAACTTGGCTACATTTTTGACTCTGAGCATATCTACTCTTTACTACGTTTTTGATGAGTTACACGTTACATTTTGTACGGCGCCTAACTTTTTCTGCAGCAGTTTATTTCTGCTACAAAAGAAGTGATATCGCCATCTAGGGCACTGGAGGTCTTGTGTGTCTTAGTCACCAAAAACTTGTCAACAAGGCTGCTTTCCATGAATGCAAATGCATTAGCAGTTGCTGAATCGCAGGTGTTTCATGACATCAAATGGGGACATAGATATTGGGTACTGTTTTGCTTATGCATTTCTGAGTGCTTGAGTTTTAATGAGACTTGAGTGTTTGTAGACGTTTAAGAGGATGGTGTGTCGACCTTGATTTATCGCAGTATTATGGTGTTCAGTTTCATTTTGGTTTTAGAAAATTGACGTGATTGCTCTCCTCACAACTCAGCTATCTTGTTTTTACTGACTAGTGCATCTCTGAGCTTACATTTCATGTGTGTAAAAACTTTCGATGGGTAGTATGCTGTATATGTTACATTTTTTGCAAAAATATTTCCCACTCTTTCTGTGACCCTGATAATTAAAACATTTATTGCTTGATTTTAAGAATATTGCTACGTTAGCTTTAGCTTCTGTAGTCTCTAAAGACATGTGCAGTGAATAGCAGTGCTTCACAAGGTTGCTCAGTACTGGATAGATATTGTGTGGTGGTACTATGGTAATGCGATCATGGCTGAGATGTCACAACATACTAGGGGTGATCCATACTTAATAACATAGATACTTGGGAGTTTTGTCTTTAGCCAATAAGAAATGACCAACTATAGCAACTTCATAGTTGCAACATGCAAACACATGTTTTAACGTCAGCTTAGGAAACTCATTCAAATAAATAAATAACACCGGTGAGCACAACTCAAATCTAATGTACTTTTACTAAATCTACTCAACACTTTTTCTCTTTGGCAGGTCATTGGGTGTTCTTGGCTAATTGTCACCTGTCTCTCTCTTGGATGTGTGAGCTGGATAAGCTAGTAGATGAGTTACAAGTCCAAGAATGTCATCCAGATTTCCGACTGTGGCTAAGCTCTTCCCCTCACCCAGAATTCCCCATTGCCATCCTGCAGACGGGCATCAAAATCACTACTGAGCCTCCTAGGGTACACACATACAGTATATAGACACTTTGCGCAGTATAGTGAGATTTTTTAAAATGGTGTGTGCTGTAATTAAAGTGGTCTTGGTGTGTGTGTCTGTGTGTCTCTGTAGGGGGTGAAGTGGAATATGAAGCGTCTCTATCAGCGGGTGTCTGAGTCTCAGTTCTCGCGCTGTTCGCGGCCACTGCTGTACCGTAAGATGCTCTTCACTCTCTGCTTCTTCCACAGCGTCATCCTGGAGAGGAGAAAGTTCCTACAGCTCGGCTGGAACATTGTCTACAGCTTCAACGACTCTGACTTTGAGGTAGAGGAAGAGAGACAAGCATGTGAATTTTCACTGGTTCTCAATTTTTTTTTCAAGTATGACGAATGTGAATTGCTTAAAGAAAAGTTGAAAACATGAAAGTAATTTCATGTACATTTATTTCATGCATTTATTAGTACATTTATTTCATAGCTGCCACACGGGTCACTTATATCTTGCATTTGAAATTGCAATATGCTCATACCCTTTTCCAAAATAATACTAATTAATTTACTTTCACTTGTTTTATTATTAATATTAAATTGTATTTTCCAAAAAGCATGGAATCCTGCACAAAAAAAAAAATAAAATAAAATCTTCAGAAGTCTTTTCGGCTAAATCAAGTCAATCGAAAAAATAACATTGTCGTATACCTTAATCATATATTGAATATTTACATATAAAAATAAATATATTTAATATGTAGGGAAAGCTATTAAAAGTATATATTCAAAATATAAACAATAAACCTTAAAACCACTAAATATCAGTGTACAATTATTTGTATAGTTTAATAAAAAAAAACGACTTCTTTCCTGTATGATCATTTTTTATTTGGTCCACTACTACTCCTTTTTGTATGCTGCAAAATTATTAGGACTTTGGCAGCTTGTCAAGGTTATTATAGTTGAAAGCATGCATCTTATCCTGGCACACACCACCTTTGCTTTGTGGTGATGCTGTAGCCTAAATATCACATCATATTTTAAGCTCAAGATAAGCTGCATATTTAATAGGTATTGCCTATGGCTATGACATTGTTATTGAAAAAACACGTTTTAAAAATATACCATAAATAAATCTGTGAAGTCATGTGCGCCTCTGACAACTGTATGGGTTTGTGAAGACTTTCTGTTTGGTGATTCTTCCTCTCTCTTTGTTTTTCAGGTGAGTGAGAATCTTCTAAGTCTTTATTTGGATGAGTATGAGGAAATCCCCTGGGACGCTCTCAAGTTTCTCATCGCTGGGATCAACTATGGAGGACATGTGACTGACGACTGGGACCGACGTTTACTTACCACCTACATCAACCAATATTTCTGTCCTGCTGTTATTGATACACCCTTCTTTAAGTGAGTTCACACACACACACACGTAAAACATTTTATGATGTTAAACTGGGACATCCGTTGTTTAAAAAAAAATGTAATCTAATCAAACCTTAAATCTTAAAGCATGAGTGATTTAATATCCTTAAAGTAAAGTTCTGGCAGATTTGTCTCACTTTGTCCCCAAACTACAGCCTAGTAAACCCAACCACAAGCACAGAATCTCTAATGTACTCTCTGTTCGGTCCAAACACTGTACAGAGTCTTCAGTGTCTGCATGATCGTCACTCTTAGTCCTCATTTTTGAATATTATGAAGAGATAGAGCGTCCCCATATGGCAAGAATCTTTGCCTGGTTGCTAAAGAGCAGGAAAATCTCACACGCTCTCCCAGACAGATCTTCTCATTACTCTCTCACACACAAACTTTGCATTGAATATATGTCAAGCCATCACACACACACACCCTTTGATCCCTGACACCCCTCTTTACCCTGCTGTGAGGATTCCCATGTGTCCTCTTCAGCCTGTAAATTTGCCACCCCATTTCTGATCTAACGAAGACCAACAGCTCCCCCATGGGGCTGAAAGATGAATCTCACAGCGTCTAGAAATGTTTTCCGTTTCCTCCGGAGTCCCATGGTCTTTCAGGACTCAGCCATACTGCATACATGGATGGAACATCTGTTCCTATAGCAACCACATCCTATAATTACCCTCAATCAGTGCCTCCATGGTGACTTGAGTGCACAGCAGAGGCAGCTCTGAAGTTTTAGGCAGTAATAGAAATGAAAAAGCATGGATTACTGGACTTGGAAGGTGAAATTGGCGGTAATTACAGTATATGCGAAGTTTTACTGACAAACAGTTTAGCTACTATCAGTTATTTGAAATGACCTGTAGATAAGAACGAAAGAAAGTGTTATTTTGGGAATGTGTGTGAGCCATACAGCTTTACGTTTTTATGAGCCAATACAAGGATTGTTCACGCCAAGTCTGGCGCAGAAGTGTAGCAATTACAAACTTTTGCTGAATTTTCTTTTGGCACGTACACAATTCACAACAAATCAAGTTATATATTATTGTGCATATTTGCAAGCTTTAAAAACTTATCACAGTAATATATATATATATGTGTATGTGTATATATAGTGTGTATACTGTGATGTATTTCATATGGTTGTTAGTGGGTTTTAATAAATCTATTTATTTTTGTTTTAATTAATGAATTAACTAATAAGCTGTTTGTTTGCATGTATAGGGTCTCCTCATTGGTCAATTACTATGTTCCTCGTGACGGGCCTCAGTCCTCATATTTGGACTTTATCGGTCAGTTTCCAGCACTGGAGCACCCAGAACTATTCGGACAACACCCCAATGCTGACATTGCCAGCCAGATCACTGAGGCCCGGACCCTCTTCCACACACTGCTGTCTCTGCAGCCACAAGTCTCCAGCACCGACGCCACCAGCACTGGAGCCAGCAGGGAAGATAAGGTGTGTATAAAAAATATATTGGATTTACAGTACTGTTCTGATGCTTTTTTTTTTTATAATGTTGATCTCTGTGTGTTTAGGTGTTGGAACTTTCTGCTGATGTCCTGCAAAAGATTCCTGCTGAGATTGACTATGAGGGTACAAGAAAGTTGCTGAAGGATGACCTTTCACCTTTAAATGTGGTGCTGCTGCAGGAGATCCAAAGATACAATGCATTGCTGCACACCATCAGGTCTGTGTGCGAGAGCGCAACAGTCATATATGATTCTGAATATAGACATGCTAACCGTGCTCTGTTTGTATGTGTAGATTGTCTCTCTTAGAGCTAGAGAAGGGCATTAAAGGTCTGGTTGTGATGTCCAGCAGTCTAGAGGAGATATTTCACTATATCCATGATGCCCGTGTGCCTCCTCTTTGGGAAAAGGTAAGAGAGGACACCTATACACTAGTTTTGAGTCTCTTATGCTCACCAAGGCTGCGTTAAACATACAAAAAAATGAAATATTACAATTTGAAACAAGTGTTTAAGTGTGTATGTGATCATATTTGGAAAAATAGCGTATTGCTTGATGACAAATCTGTATTTTCAGCAGCCATTCAACATAATCTCTCACATATTATTCTATGCTAATTTGGAAAAAATGTGGTACTTTATTTTAGGATTCCTTAAATTGAGTGCATTATTGATTAAGTATAAAAAGTGTAGATTTTCTTACTAAGCCCAATCTTTTGAATGGAAGTGTACATACTGTATATATATGGGATTGCCTTCTCTGCACAGAATACATGGAGTGCTTACAATTCAGCCAAAACAAGTTATCTTAGAGGGTAACGTGTGCTCCCTCTGAAATGCAATCTAGGTAAGCATCTCACCAGGTTTTGGAGGAGTGCTTATAACTCTGTGAATCACACACACCAGGTCATGTTGTAGTTGTAATACAGCCCTGCGTGAGTGTGTGAAAGTGGGCTGTGAGGTCAGAGGCGTGTGTTCAGTGGAGAGCAACAGGAGTGTGTGAATGAACGCTTGAGAGGATTGCTCTGTGAAGGATGAGGTGAACAGAGCAACATTTAGAGGATTAGATACACACTTATCTTGGGTTTAAACACTCTTAGTGTGTGTTGTAGACTGAGAGCTGCCCGAATAATGTCAAGAACGCACCGAGATGTGCTACTAATGCCCTTGTGTGTGTGTGTGTGTGTGTGTGTGTTTAGGTCAACAGCAGCTGATGTTAGACTTTGATTATTCTGATGTAGATTTGTGTGTGTATGGGGGGGGGGGGGGGGGGTAACTGGACTTAAATAA
>JAUMHR010000052.1:2145229-2155781 GCA_032361145.1 Enteromius fasciolatus | reverse complement strand
CATATGTTGCTGATGTGATCATGGAAATAAGAGAATTGTCTGAATAAGAAATACAGGAGAGGAACGGAGAGACCATTTATACTTGACAATGTTTTCAGAGGCACAATGCATCAAAACGTGGTCGTTTCATTTCAGACCTGTATGATTCACTTTCTTCTGTGGAACACAAATGAAGAGATGTTTCCACTGTTTCCACAAATCAATGTTTCTTTTAATGGTAGAAAGTTTGGAGTTTCTTAACATTAAACGGTGAGCTCAAATACCTTGTTTGACATTTCCTGCTTGGCAGAAATAATAGTTAGGTATTCGGCCGATTCACATCATGCTGTAAATGTGAAGCACTGAAAAGTGTGTCCTTCAGGAACAGAGAGACAGATGTGTGATTAGACAGGAAGCTGTTGTATGTGAGCAGGGCGAAGTGAATTAGATTGTGTGAGAGAGTTATTGCAGTGTTTCTGGCAAACGTACGATGTCATGCTGCGATCAGGACAGGGCTGTCAATCACTGCACTGTCCTCCTCTGAACACGCCAGTACATGACTCTCTCCTTGAATATCTTGAGTGGCACATAACTCTTCCCAAGGCTGGATATCAGATGGAGCAGGACAGAGCCATAAAGCACTTGTTCCTTTCACCTTCTTCATATTTTAAGATCCAGCCTTTAAATGTGTGAGTATCTGCTGTATGTTTAGACCGCTACATGGATGGATAAGTAGACAAGCGGAATAATAGTTCATTTGCTATTAAATTTCAAACGTGTCAAGTTTGGCATCAAAGGCTGACTTAATTGTATGGTCTTGACAGAAGGATAGAGAGGAAGGAAGGAAAAGAAACTAATAGAAAAAGCTGCGATATTAGCTGAGTCAGCTGTAGGAAGTAGTGTGGGTAGATATCCTGTACACACCTCCTCACAGCGAGGAGAAAGAACATGATGTCACTCTCAGAAGAATGAATGGGCTGACGTCACACATGCAGCCCACCTGCTGAAGGGGTGTGTGTGTGTGTGTGTGTGATGAGACTCACTCTTGTGTGTGAGACTTGATGATGAGAAGGAGTGAGTGAGAAGCATGAATAAGCTTCGGAGATGACCGGCAGGGAGGAGACTTCATCCTTTATGAAAGTTTGACCTTTTTGTAGGGATTGAATCTGTGTGTGTGTGTGTGTTTGTGTGATAGCTAAATACACACAGACTTGTGTCATGGTGGGGACAAAACGTTTCCCGTAAGGTGTAGGGTTGGTGTAGGCCATAGCACGTACAGTATAATAACCATTACGCCTACGGAGAGTCCTCCTTAACCACAAATACCAACCTGTGGCTGACAGGTAACACGTAAATGTTTCCTGTGTCCTGAGGGGCTTCGGGTCTGTGCGTGAATGTTACTGTACAGAGGAAGCGATGTATGCCTGAGGCCCAGCTAACCATGAGACGGATGAGAGGAGCACAGGTGCAGGAGGCCCTGCGGGGCTGAAGGGACAGAGACAGAGGAGCATCTGTAACCTGAGGGTTAAATACCACCGCCTGTGTCTTTAACAACTTCACCAATCGATGAAAACGGAAAGAAATTGCCTCTTGGTTAAAGATTTAGTTGCTACACTTTACTTTTTCTAGTTAGCGTGAATGGTTTTCACTTTTGGGTGGAGAGTTCTTTGCTAAGTTCACCTCATCTTCATCGTCACGTTCGCCACGTTCACTGAGGAGACGTAAGAATCAAAACCTTCTTCTCGCCCTCCACCTCTTTTGAATGAAAGGAGCTAATCAAAGCCCACCCCCACCCCACACGCAGTCACTGCTCTCAGCTCTTTGTGTACCAGGCCTTTGTGTTCGAGAGGCCCTAACGGGCAGAAAGACAGAGAGAGAGAGACAGGGCACTTAGAAGACGCAGACTACTTTGTGATCGCATGTTAAAACACGCCACTGTAATTTTCCCCCGATGCTGCCGTGCAGTTTATCAAGAACACTGCCAGAATTTGGCTGTTTGACTGTCAGGAACCGAAGCCTCGCAGTGAACGCTGCACACATACACATGTCCCCTGCTTAACCCCGACACAAACAGACATTACCCAGATGCTGCTGCACCCAGAGAAATCAATCATGGTCTGTCCACTTCTCTCCCTCTGTCTCTTTCTTTCGTTGTCTGCCCTCCCTCCACCACCTCACATCTCGGTTTATTTTCTGGCATGACAAATCACAGCACGTTTGTGTTAGGAAAGCAGCAGCTGAATTGCAGTAAACAGTTCATATTTTTGCTAGATTTTTCTATTTCTTTAGAAAATGTGATTTTACACATTCATTAAAAAGTTGAGGCTCCTCATCAGGGTGAAATACTATTGCAGTAGAAACTTATAAATACTATTTTTCTGTATTGTACATTACAATTTATTCTTGTAATTTTCAGCATCATTACTCTAGTCTTCAGGGTCAGATGATACTACAGAAATCAGTCCATTATGGTCAATTGGTGCTCAAAAAGGGATTTTTTATTATTATTTGAATTTTTAAAAATTTCAAAAGAAAACCAGTGCTTGTTTAAAATATGAATCTATTATCACATTATACTTCTGTTATGTCACTTGATTAATTTAATATGAATAAAATTTCTTTAAAAAAAAAACTTTTAAATGGTAGTGTATACCATAATTTAAAAACTGTTGCTGTAGCCTGTATATTTGTATATACTTGTTATATTTGTAATAACTGTATGTTAAAATGTATAGAAAATAATAGTAGATATTGTTTGAAAATAAATAAATGTTAAATGATAAATGTAAAAATTATACACAACATTCAAAATTTCAAAATGTAAAACTATACATGTTAATTTAAAATGATTATTTAAATATATATATATTTTTTGTGTTTATTAGTGTTTTTTTTGTAAACAACTAAAAAAAACATGACTGACCGGGCTTATTAAATCCTTTCAAATCAAGCACTGATGTTGTTTCAAAGAAAAAATGTTTGAAGAATTAATGTTGTTGTTGTTTTTTTTTTTTTTAATAAAGAGTAAAAGACCCCATTGTTACCCATTGTCTCTCGCGCAGTATCAGGCAGACATACTGTACAGCTGGTACACAACGCTCCTTGTGCACCTAATAGCTAGGAAAGTTTGACATAGTGCAGCTCATTGAAAAATTCTTTTTTAATTCTTTGTGTGGGTTGTGTGAATTGTGTGCAGTCTGTTCTGAGTTTGTTTTGCTTGCACTCGAGGCACAAAACTAGTCTCGGTCTTTCTCTCTAAGAACTCATTAACCTCTCTTCAGACTGTGAGCTGAATAACTGAACAGCAGGGTGCTTGTGTCAACTCCACGTCACTGTGATAATAAGCCATCTAATGCCATGTGTGTATGTGGGACGTCTATTCAGGCGATGGTGGGAGGCCGAGACATGAACTCGGGACTCGTGACTTGGACTCAAGTCAGAAACCAGTCCGGATTTGGAAGACCTGTGACTCGACACGGCCAATATTAGAATACGTGAGTCTCGACTCTGACATTATCATAGCTACTGGTGACTTGACTCACGCTGGACGAGTCATTCATTGCTGGTGTGAGCTTAGACTCACGCTGATGTTCTGTTCCGGATCAGCGTGTACGATGTCCTGGAACATAATTCGATTATAACAACAAAAAACGGTGTATAAAAATATCACGATGTACCAGCTATGCAACTCAAATTGGTTCGATTCAAATGAAAATCTGAGGTTTGTCATTCAGCCGTTTGTGTTTCTCTTCTCTTCTGTTTATTCCGTTCTAAAGCAGATCAAGTACTTTTAGCTCTGTAAAAATAGAGCGGGTGTAAAAATAGTCTCTCGTATCACATCTTGAATAGTGAGATCTACTCCTCACACATCTGCTTCTCTTTCAGTCGTTCTTGCGCTCATATTTGAATAGCTTTTCGTTCCTAATGAAGGGTTTGTATTAAAAGGAATGTAAAATCACAGTAACAGTCATTAAATATACAGTGACATGCGAGCATGTTTTTGTTTTGTGATTGTTGTTCATGAGTCCAATATTTGTTCTGAACAGTTAAACTGAGCACTGTTCTTGAATAATAACAATAACAACCAAATCAAAGTTACCAGTAAGGGTGTTTATTTTATTTTTGAAATATTCATGTGTCGGCCGTTATAAATACATCTGGTCTGATATGGCATTCTAACAAATTTGACTGAAATGCCCACCAAGTCCATAAGTGGCTGTGCTCATGATGTAACTGTGAATTGAGAATGTAATTAATGCTGTGTTTAATTAGCCAGTTGTTATGGGAGTCTGCCAGAAGCCCAAAGCTCACAGGACAGTTCCAGCATAACTTTAATCACCTGTTGTTAATTTTGAAGGCCGTACCCCATTAAAACATACAGACACAATCTCTCCACATTGTGTGAGCAGCGTGTTGGATGGTGACAGATGGATCACTTCAGCGAGCGAAAGCGTTGTGAATGTCTCTTCTACAGCAGCTTTGTTCTCGCTGTAGAGAACTGGAGAAATATTGAGGCAGACTCTTCAGGATAAGAACAAAGACGCACCATGTTTACGTGTGACTGCGTGTTCTCTTCTCCCTCGCTGTCATCTTTTTCTGTTCCCCTGCGTGTTTCTTCTGATAAGAGTCTGTAACAGGCTTATGCTCCTTAAAACCTTTAAAACAGATTGTCACAGTGTCTTTGTTTTTCAGTGAAGATCCTCCCTGCTCTGTTGTCGGTGTGTGTTCTATAGTGCTAATGCAGGACATGATTGGATGTGATGAGCTCAGCGAACAGCTTGGATTGGTGGAGTTAGTTTTGGAGATTGATGTTGTTGTTAAGAAATCTTTATGATGCAATATTTTAGCATGTCGATGACATTATGAGCTTTAAAGTGTCTGTATGCGGTTATGAGACTGAAAGATGAAAAAACATTTGGCTATGGCTATTATTCTGATATATGCCACTGTGCAGTATATGTGTTTTGGGGGGAAATTTAATGTTATATTCTATAGTTTCTCCTTTAAGGTTTTTGTTGCTAATTTTTATGTTCATTAAAATTGTAATAAATATAAAAAATAAAAATCTATTGTTTTATATCTATGAATAATATTTATTTGCAAAATCTAACCTAATTAAAAAATAACTGATTGAGAACCTAATTGATTGAGATTAATTGAAATGATTGATTACGAACAATTAATATGTCATTTGTTTATATACTGTATATTTGTGTGTACTGTGTATATTTATTCTGTCTATATATATATATATATATATATATATATATAGAATCATATATGTATTCCACGTTTTTATGTATATAATTGTTATACATATATATGTGTGTGTGTGTGTGTGTGTTTATAAATACACAATAAATATACACAACACACACACACAAATAATATATATAAATAATAACAAATAATAATATCTAAACTTTTATTCTGAATGTTTTGCAACCTTAATTTACTTCTGCACCCAGTAATTAAAATGCGGCATATAAAGTCATGAATGTTCAGTATTCATTAGTCAAAAAATGTAGAAAACCTGTTCAAATAATTTATCCCTTTTGTTCAATGGAAATAAGCTCTTATGGGTGCCAAGTTTAGTTTTTTTTATTTTGTTGTTGGGTATTTCTTCTTCTTCAATGCATGAATACTTGTGTTTATGCATGTATTTGCTAAAAACCCAAGAAGTATTTGCACAGCTACACCGCTTAAAACATGAATATAAGGAAAAAAAACTAAAAATATCATGTTTCAAGTAAAAAATTTTACAAAAGACTTTGCATTTTCAATTTTTTTTTTCTGTTTGTTGTTCGTAATTAAGACAAAACATGTTATTCATGTACATGGTTAATGTGATGATGAACTACATCTGGGTAGACATCCGCTAAAAATAAGGTGACCATACGCGCAGAAGTCCTGGCCAGGCCATGCCCCCAGAAAATGGCACTTGTATAGTCACCCATTTAGGTAAAATTCATTTTGGGAGAAATGAATGAAAAGCAATGGCTCAGAAAAGTGAAGTTCTGAGAAAAGATCATGTGTGCAAACACCACTTGCTTGGATATGTTGTAATCCAAGTGCAGCTGAAGTATGCACACTGTCACTATATCTGTTTGTGTTTTCTGTGATTTGTGTGCAGGTCTGCTGTAGATCAGGCAGACTTAAAGGAGCAACGGTCCCTGTGTCCACTGCTGGCCGTATGTTTCGGTTTGTTTGTGTTTTTGCAGGGTACCTTTAAGTCAGGGCCAGGCTTCTGTTGCCATGGCGAACCTGGAATCCAAAAAGCTTAGCTCTCCCTGCAGCTCAGACCCATGACGACATCTCATTGGCTGATTGTCCTGCATTGGATTGTGATGCGGGCTGTCAGTCGGCCAATAGGGCACAGACTGAGCGAGGGCTGTTGCTAGGGGGAGTTGCTTGGAAAAGAGTCAGCTGGGTTTTCTCTCTCGCTCTTGCTCTCCCATTGCACTCATTGACTCCATCTCCCCCTCCCGTTTCCTCCTTCCTGTCTCTCTCTTTCTTTTTTTTTGCACTTCTACATGTGCTGGGGGAATAGAGCACATGTTGAAAAATTCACTGAATATTTCATGTTGCTCTTTGGTGTGTAGAGCTCTGATGCTGTGTATGAGTGTGCGACGTGTAGAACTGTTTTGGCTCTGCATTTGTGTGTGTGTATCTGTAAATGTGTGTTTAGTTTCTCGTGGGAATATAATGGTAAAGCCATACTGTGTGTGTGTGTTCGTGCTCACAGAGCTATGCACAGAGTATCACATAGGCAAAGTCACCCCCTTTATGCCGTGACCCCAAACCAACGGCTCCACACACTCCCCTCCAGAACAAAAGCGCACATATATGTAATTGGCAACAAGAAAGGGGAGTTCAGTTAAATTGACTCTATATTAACCCTAACCTCAGTGACATTTTTAGAGGCTAATATAAACATAATTTTGTCTCTTTTTTTTGCCTTTTAGATTTGGACATTTAATTTACAGCAATATTCCGTGTATTTGGTCCAGTATGTAACTATGTTCATAAATTTTGCATGCATTATATTTACTTTATCTAGGGATCCACTGAAATGAAAATTCTGGGCCTAAATTAAAACATTTTTGGATGTGTTTGGAAGAAAACTGAAACCAGAAATGCTTTTTAATATTTATTTATTTATGGCGTTATTAAAAAATATGAATCATTTTGTAAGATGTTTTTTAAGTTAACTCAATAATCTGAATGACACTGGATAAAAAAAACTGAACAGAAATATGTTGCATATCAATATATTATTTTTTCATTCAGTTCTGTGCAACAGTCCGATTTAACACGACTTTGGGCAATTGTTTGATGGGAGGTTACTTTTTAGGCAGTTTTAGGAAACATAACAAGTGATAGCAGAATTGTAATGAGACTTAAAGTTGGGAACTCAAACTTGGGATGTCACTATTCATTAGCCTATGTTTCTGACAGAGTAAAGCTTAACTAAAACTGTGAGATTCAGACTTCACAAAACACTTGAATTGTTATGTGTGTTCGCTTTTTCCCAAGAAGCCTTTGCTCGTATATCTTCCGTTATATTAGCCACTCTCTCTAATGGGAGCTTTCCCTTTGGAATCAGTTTCTGCTAATGTAAGATTCCAGTTTCTCTATTACCGCACATAAATACACAGACATTACCATAATCCTGTGTGTGTGTGTGTGTGTGTGTGTGTGTGTTGATCCGTCTGAAAACAATAACACAAGGAGGAGTGTTAAAGCTTGAAGTGGAGAGTGCGTTGATGAGATACAGTAGATTAGATCAAAGCACTCAACTCCACCCCACACCCCAGCTCTCTCTCTCTCCTCGCTATCCATCGCTCCTGGCACAGACCCAGCTGTGTAAGCTCTTATTACTGTGTGTGTACCCTCTTCTCTTTTTCTTGTGTTCTAGTTATTATAGGTATGAAATGAACACCTAGTGTTGTATAAATGGAGTCTGAGAATATTTTTAGAATTTGAAGATTGAGATTTACTCTGATTCCTGTGGTTAGTTCTGTGAAGTTATGTGCAGCTGAGAAGGTGTAGACTGCTGCACTCTGGGTCAATGAGCTCCTCTGCTGCACCAATGCAGATCAGGTTATATAACTCGGCACTTTTCTCAAGCAAATATAGCTTATGAGTCAGCTTCATCTATACACTCAAAAAATGTTTCATTGGATTAACTCAATTTAATTGAGGGCAGGATTTCCATCCAATAAATGTGTAGCCCCAACTCATAAAAGAGAAATGAATGCAATGAAATTTAATTGAGTTGGGTCAACTCAATTTGATCAAATCTAGTTTTAATGAAATTGATATTTTATGCTTGTTGAACTCAAACTAAAACATTTAACCAGAAAATAAATTAATAGGAAGACATCCTTTTACACTGAAAAAAATAAGTTACTTAACTTTAGGCATTAGGCAACATGTTATACATAACATAAGATGGTTTTTGATACTTCCATGGCATGCCCAGAGTATTATTATTATTATTATTAAAATAGCTTTGATTCATGTTAGCCGGTCCCTAGGCACATGCTTTAACCCCCAAAAACACCAACATACCAGAAGGTCTTTAAAAATACAAACATAAAAAGCATAAACATAAACAAGTCTCCCAATTTTATCATCTTAATAAATAAATGCCTAAAATAACATTTTATGTTAAGATTTTCTATCCTTATCTAGCCTTGTGCAAAGCATGATGGGAAAGGGACACAAAACAGAACTGTTTCAAGTCGGTTTTAATCAACACAATGCAGTTGATTAAAAAGGGAACCAAACATAATGGTGTTCAATGAACAGTGAACTGAACAGTGTTGGAGAATCATCATATAGCACTCTATACAAAGCAGCAGGAAAATAATAAAATCAGTGATGCCAGCTTCACCAAATATCAAACAAATCCCAATTCTCTTCAAAGACAGGCTTTTAGAGGTAATCATTGTTTAAAAAAAAAACATTTCTGATATACAACAATATACAGATTTTTTTGCAATTCAGAACGATACAAGGAGTACATGTATGTCAGTCATATATATATATATATATATATAATGGCAAACAGCAAGGAGACGGATCTGACTCAAAGAGACTTTAATTGTGATCTCTAATTGCTTGCCATTTATTCATAGCAAAGTCTGTTTTCATAAATCCACACAAAGCACTCATGCACACACATCCTCTACAACACACTCTGCGTGGAACAAGGATAAAAATATCCAGTGCTGTAAAATATAGCTTGCTTTGGTCAAAGTTAGTCACACACATGCAATCTCGAGCCTGTCCTAACGTAGAGTATCTTGACGTGTACAGACAGAGATGAACACTTTCTGTTATTTTTACTCTTTCTTGTTTTTTTCTTGAAGAGCAGAAACACATAATGCAGCCCTCTCTCTCTCTCTCTCTCTCTCTCCGCTCCTCCTCCCAGACTCCCTCACTGCTCCGGAAAGAAAGAGTAGGAGATGGCAGGAGAGAGAGAGAGAGACGGAGAGAACGCGACAGGAAGAGGAAGAGTAGAGAGAGAAGAGGTTCACAGGTGAGAGAGGATGGCAATTATCAATTGTGCGAGTGAAGGATGTGCAGGTGTGTGTCTGTGTCTCGGTGCATGCGGATGAAACTAAGTGACAGTTTAAGACGGTTTCTTTTCTCGCTCTACCTGCTGTTTGATTGACAGACAGCATGTGCAGTTGTCATTCAGTGACAGCACTCAGGAGCAGTACTTTCTTCCATACAAACCAGACAATAGGTGGATAGACAGACAGATAGATAGATCAGTGTTCAAAATTATATTAGACTTTATTAAAATGAGTCTGTCACTGTTGCAAACTCCAGAAAGATCACATGATCAATGTGATCTTACTCTCTGCATTATCAGGACTGTTTTTATTTTGGAGCATTTGTGCTCTGACTGCTGTGACAGGCCATTATTTGACTTCTTTGCTCATCTTATTGCATCTCACAGAGCGAGCGAGAGATGAAAGGAGTGAAAATGAGTGTCTAAAGCTGGAAAGGGGAAAAATGGAATGGAGAAAAGAGTGTGTGTGTGTTTAATAAAGGTCTGTGAAGGACGGGGTCCCTACAGTCGAGGGCAAATTGACTGGAGGCATGTGAATTACAGAAGACAGGCAACGTGTGTAACGTTTCTTTCATCTGTCTGCTTCACATTCCCTCTTTTTCTCAGGTGACTGATTACACTCACACACACTCATTTTTTCCCCTTAAAACTGTCTGAGATTCATTCTGCCTCTCTTTGTCTGGCTCTTTGTTCAGCAGTGTCTAAAGTACAGTATGGTGTGGAGAGAACGTTCTGTCTCTATCTTTCTCATTTGTGCGGCACATTCTGCATCAGCATGCGTGAATGGCAGATATTTTTCCAGGTTGTTCGTGGAGGGCGCTGTCTCTTGTGTAGAGAGCCCTTGAGTTCAGATGTTGGATTTCTCTCTCAAATGCAAGGCGACGTCAGGGTGGGCCAAGTGATATTCCAGGTGGGACAGGGTATAGTGGATATTAGTGTTGTCAAAAGACCCGGTACTTCGGTACCAAGAAAAATTTGAAATATTAC
>JAUMHR010000052.1:2133137-2145129 GCA_032361145.1 Enteromius fasciolatus | reverse complement strand
CTCTGAAGCAAGGCTGTTAATTGTCTTTATTGAATAAACTGGTAATGTATTGAATAAACAGAAAATATACATAACGGATCACCAAGCCCTCACAGGCTCGGGTTGACAATTCGAAAACGGGAAAACCAAATCCAGACAGAGGTCGGCAGCGGGTAGAACGTCAGCGAGCCGAAGAGCCATCAGAGGGAACAGGCAGAGCTGGGTTGAAACGAGCAGTCAAAACCGGCAGAGAAATGAAGCACTGGACAAAGCAAGACTAGAGTCAGACTCGAGTGACAAGCGCAAATCGAGAGCAGGCAAAAATAAGTAAATAAATAAAGACATATTAAAGGGAAACGGAACGTCAATATGTAAATAAATTTAAAACAACAACCATGAAACAAATTTAGCTACATGGATAACATGCACACAAAAAAATCTCAACTTGTTTACAAGACAATTGAAACTATAAACAACAATCTTTGTCACTCACCTAATGCGAAGGTTGGTGTTGTTTAGCATTTACTAAGCGCTGTATGTCGGGCTGAAGGGAAGAAAGTTGCAAGCGGAGATCAGACTCGACGTTAAGCCTATTCCGGTATTTTGTCTTGAGTGCCACCAATGCAGAAAATCCTGCTTCACATAAGCATGTTGTCGGAAATGGCATCAAAAACTTAAGAGCTTTGTCAGAAAGATCAGGATACTCGGAGAATGTATGAATCCAGAAATCCAATGTTTTTTGAGAAAATGTCCATTTTAAAGCACTGTCACAAGACATGTCAATGAGGCTGTCGTGCTCTTTTGCACTTAAACTTGTGACGGCTCGCTCACACAAGTTTGCAAAAGGATTTTCCATCCAGGCAACCTGAGCATCTGGAGATGGAAAGTAGTCACGCAGCTTTTTAACCAAGGTGGGTAGGCTCATGGCTTCTTCTGTCAAAAGATGTGACGCATTTTCAAACGATTCAGAGTTTGATTTGCGAATTCGTTCGGCCCAAATGTCCAGTTTCTTTATTGTGGCTTCGATTTTGTTTTGGACTTGAAACATTGTCACTGATTTGCCCTGAAGACTCAAGTTCACACCATTTAGGTGACTGAAAATATCAGAAAGGTAGGACAATTTTGCAAGCCACTCGAAATCACTGAGGCGGTCTGAAAGGGGAAAATTTGAGTCAGATAAAAAAATCTGTGCTTCGTTGCGTAATTCAAATAGACGAGTAAGCACCCTGCCTCGTGAAAGCCATCGCACCTCAGTGTGTAACAGAAGCTGAACATGGTCCTCGAAACAGACGTGACTGAAGGGGCCCAGTCTTTATGAAATTTGACGATTTTAACAGCCTCATCCAAGACGCATCTGAGATCTGTTGGCATCTTTTTGGTAGCTTGTAATTGTAATAAAGCTCAACTGAATATCATAACAATTTTGTGATTGGCTGTTAGTAGTGTGGGGCCAGGGTTCTGATAGGGTGGTCCAGGGTGACTGCTATATTTTATCCATTCAAAAGCAATCCCAACACAAACTATATAATCTTCTATACTCTTTGTCCCAGTTCTGCACATTAATGCAGCATTGTGTTTAAGGTTTGCAAAAGTTAAAAAGAAAAAACCGAGTTGAGCTGCTGCAAAAACTAGTTGCTGTTTCGTTTATGAATGAATCTTTGCTTTTGAACAAATCTAGCGAGTCGATGATTCAATGACCCATTCAAAAAGAGTCACTTGCTTCATTACTAAACGAATCAACCGTTTGACTGAATCGGTTTAATGGAAGAATCAGTGACAAACACAGGGACTTACTGCCACCTACTGACGGGTTCAGTTATATTCTTAAAATATAATCAAACAAACACACAAATATCAATGGGAAGTTAAATTTTTTTTAATAAAATCATTCTTTAAATTCACTGATCAATCTTTTTTTTATCTAGCATAGGGTGTCATTAATAATTCTTACATTATAACGTGCAAAACAGATCTTTAGTTTGGCCGGAGTTGCAGGGAAAATATTAAATAAGTTGTAAATAAATGTAATTTTAGATTATAAAGTGTCCCCAAAACTCATTCAATGTATTTAATTACTTTTGTGTGTGTGTATATATATATATATATATATATATATAGTGCAGTGAAAACAGTAACATTGTAAAAAATTCTATTTTAATATTAATACAAGTAATATATTATTAATTTAATTATTCTTGCAGTTTACTGGAATGACATGAAAGCAACGTCAAGATGCTTCAAAAACACTACCTGGAAAGCCACCTGAAAAACTCTGGGCAAGTGTACCTCGGAGCAGAAGCTGTTTTACCAAAAGAATAAATAATGTTTGGAAATGTAAACTGATATTTCCAACTAGCACACTACCGCTAAAGATAGAAATAACCGGCATAAAACCATTTTTTGTTGGTGAATATTCTGGTGGCCTAAGACTTTTGCGGAGTCCTGTAGATATTATTTTTATCATTGGTAAAGAAACAGTTTGTGGCAGTGCTTAGATTTGTTGTGAAAGTTTTGGCTTAAGCATTTAAATAAGATGGTTAGGTTTCTTTATCGCTCTGTTCGACAAAATAAACTGCAATGCAGAGAGAGTTTAAATTAGCCAAAAGTGATTTTGTGTGTGTGTGTGTGTGTCTTTTGGTGTTGGAACACCTGCCAGCTGTTTCCAGGTGAGTGAATGGAGTATATTTATGCGAATGTTTGCGTGTGTGGTTTAGTGTCAGCGTACTGTGTCTGTGTTAGTCCCAGCAGGGGAAGAGCGTAGTGTGTGTGTGTGTGTGTGTATGTGTGTGTTTGTGTTTCTGTGTGTGGTTTAAAAAGCGAGGGGGGCTCACTGCTTAAAATATACAATCTGCCCGATGAAAGCACTTTCTTTTCCTTCCTTTCAAACTGTCAACAGATTGCTTTACTCTCACATGTAAACACAGAAGTATCTCTCAGCGTGTCTCTGTTTGGTTTGTGATGTTGTGCTGTAGCTGCTGACCTCGGCACATATATAGGTTTCAAACACTCCCACACACTTACCTGAGATACTGTAACTATTAATCACACGCACAGAACCGATTCCAGTCTTTTGTAACTGTTTTATCTAGACATGTGTTAACCTACACACCTCCTCATGTGGAGCCCCTTTTCTCTGCAGGATGTGTGGGTGTTTCTCTCGTGTGTTTCTGTGTGCATGTGTACAGTCTGTTTGCCCAGCAGATATAGAGAGGCTATATAGAAGTTGGCTATAGGTAGCTGAATTCCACAAACTATTGAATTATACAATCAGACACAATATAACCTACAGCATTTCCTGTGAACTTTTCACTTCTTTTCTCTGTGGTGTTTACATTTGCTGTGTGTTTAAATGCGTCTTGTACTATTTTGATAGCTAGGTCTGTTTACATGGGTTCCATTTAGTGTGTATTTATACTATATCTGATCACTCAGACCTCCTGGACTGAGTCGTACGTTAAAAAAATGAGTAAAATGTACTGTAAAAAGATGATAGCTGCTTATGCCAGAATCTTACTGTAAAATATAGTAGCAGCATTTAAGGTTTTAAATAAAATTTACATTTAAGCAGGTGGGATGAGAAAACACTAAACACAGTAAGGGTGACATAAATGAAACTGAAATAATGCATTAATAAACATTCATTCAACAAAATTTGATGTAACATACAACCTTAATGTACAAAACTTACATGAAAACTTGTCAAAAAATTTCAAATTACTGTTGTTCATTGTAAACTATACTTTATTTTCCTGTTTCCAAAAACGGTATACTACCGTAAAATGACTTGTAATGTCTAATACAGTTTTCACTGCATATAGTAGGGGAAAACAACAGTAATATTAAAGGCAGGATAGGTGATTTCAGAGAGGCTAGCAATAGCAAGCTAGCTATGTAAGCATAAGATCTCACCCTTCCTGCAAATCACTCTCCAAAGCCACGCCTCCTCCAAAAACACAAACACACGACTTAAAATGTGATTTATTCCCGTTTTTAGCAGCCATTAGTCTTCACTGTCATGCCATCTTTTTGAAACCGTTCTAAAATGCTGATTTGAATAATTATTCATTATTATTTTCAGTGCTTACCCAACACAAAATTGTACACAGGACATGTTTCTTTCACACTTGAGACGCAGTTTCACCTTTTTTCACCTTCTTCAGAATAACAGGATGCATTCACGGCTGTTTTTAAACTATCGACCGATGTATACAGTTGGGTTTTTTTTTTGTCAATACATCAGTGCGTCCAATTGGTGAGTCTAGTTATTAGTTTGTTTTATAGTTACTACCTTTTAATGTTTCATTTGATTTAGTGTTTTATGTTGATTGTAGTTTTAGTAAGTTGGTGTAGTTCCCTAGTGCCATGCTGATGTCATTAATAATAGTTTTTGCTGCATGTGGGGTTATAGGAGTCATGTGGGAGGAGTTTGCTTTGTTAGGCACTCTTAAGGGGTCATGAGGGATTTGGGGGTGGGGTACAGATGAGGGGCGCCCCATGAGATATAGAACATCTTGAAAAAGCAGTTGCTGGAGCGGGTATAATGTTTGTCAGGAAGTGGATCTGTTGTTAGTTTGTATCTGCAGCAGCAATTGTATTTTTATAGTTTGTAGAGAATGTGATAAAAGCAGCGTAAACATGAATATGGAGGTTGCACATGCATTTTTGCAGTCAAAATACTCTATATGTTGCACAAGTTCGTGGAACACAGGCACACAAACACACACACACACACGTCTTCATCTCTTGTTTCTCTTCTTTTAGCACACACTCACGGCTCTCGTTTTTACTGATAGCATGCAGGTGTGCCATCAATTACACACTTTCCTTCCATCTCACACACACGCCTCACCGTCTCTCTCTCTCTGTCCCTTGTGTTGTTGATGTCTGGGGGTAAGGGCCCTATTAGTGCCTCTGTCTGGAGCCTGGAGAAATCCTACACCCGACAGAGACTGAGAGACCGAGCAGGAGAAAAGGGGGGAAATGGGGTAACTTGATCCCTTTGGTTTGTCTATTCAATACAGAGGTCACTTGCCCAGGCACAAAGCATTAATCCTTATACACACACGCACAGACTCATAAACACTCATTTGTCCTAAAATCCCAGAGCAGTAACATGCAATGCGATGATGTAATTCTAAGCAACAGTACATGGACACTATTGGCTCTGCCATCATGAAAATTGTGCTTATGGAATTATGGGCGGCTTCTGACAAATGAAAAAAATGGCTACTGGCACAAAGATATTGTGTATGAGACAGAAAAGGAGAAAGGAAGTGACTTAAATAGAGGGACAGACAGACAAACAGTGTTTTAATTGAAATGATGGAATCTGACTTCAGGCACAGAAGTAATCATCCACTTATGGTTTTGATATCTACTTGTAAAGCAGGAATGACTTTATAGCTATTATAGTTATTTACATGTGAAATTAAATGTGGTATTTTTGACAATTTTGTGTCATCATCATGGTGTGAGAATAGCAATTTACAAACTTTTTTGTCAGCCAAACCACTTTGTAGTAACATGTAGTAAAAGCTGCCGTCCGTACCTTTTTTTAGTGTTCAAAATTTACTAAACTTATCAAATAAGCGAGTACACCATTAACTCATTTTCCAAACTGTGCTTTTGTTTTGCTCTGATTTACTATGGTACACTTAGAATAAGTGTTTATATTGGGCCTATTTAGACTGATTCGGGTAGGTACCGCTGCGGAGTAGCCCAGTACCTGTGTGATTCACCATAGACATGAACTGAGAGAATCATATACGGCTACATTGTTCTTCCACAAGTTTATCAACCTCTAGAGTGCCAGAGGTTACCAAACTGCAGCACTCATTCTTCAATAAATGAAATACCCAGTTACATGTTCACAGCTCTCTGATGTTGGTTACTGGTCACATGATATGGGCAAACAAATAGAAGCAAATCTAACTTTTTTTAGTATGCGTTTTAATTTGGTAAATTATTTTTTCAGTTGTGTGTTTGATTGGTTTACTATATTTTTTTATTAACTACCCACCAGTGTTATTTGATAATTAGTCATACATTTTAAAGTATTTTATTAGTATTTGTAATTATGTTTTATTTTTATATTTTCTTGATTTCATTTTATTCGAGTTCTTTTATGGTTTTATATATATTACAATTGAACTTTAAATTTATAGTTATATATATATATATAATGTATGTATATATTTTATTATTATGTTTTCTTTTTTTAGTTCATTTTAGTACTATTTTTTTTGTGAATTTTAGTACTTTATTTTAAGGCCGTTTCTTATCTTATATTTTAATGACTTATTCAATGATTTTATTTCAACTTTAGTTGAAGTGAACAATAACAGCACTCTCATAAACCCCTGGCAGTTTCTCGTTTGGGGAAACTCCGCTCTTGGTCATTATCATGTTCTGTTATTATACAATCTTACATTTATTTATTGGTTTTACACTTCTGCATTCAAATGTGAAGAGTAATGGAAAGGCGGTTACTGACTGTAGCGTGGCACAGCTACGGTGCTTTTCTGTGCTGATTTGAGAGCACAGTTACAGTCAGAAGGCCACTTGAGCTTGGGCTCGGACAGTAAGCAGTTGTCTTCAGGATTAATTAATTGCCAGCTCTTAGCGAACAGATGTCTTTCTGAGTGCGCGTGGGTTGTGTCTCGGTTTGTGTTTGAGAAGTGTTCATGGGTGATATTTTGAATATTCATAATTTATTGCCAGTTGTTTTGCTGGTGGTATAAAACATAGAAACAGTGTGAATAGCTTAATGAACATTTTATTTGGACATTTAAGTTGCAAATAGTTTTTTTTTATGAAGCAGGTAATAATTGGGATCTCTGGTTTTGAGGTTTTTTTTATTAAAAATATAAATATATATTTTTATTATTATTCACCTGGAGTCATCTAGGATAATTGTACACCATTTTTAATTTATATTAAAGGGCTAGTTATTATTTATATTTAAAACTTTATATGAGAAAATTAGAGCGTTCAAGTTTGTTAAAGTTTGTAAGGTGTCATTATTATACTATTTTTGACAGGATTTATGAATTTCTGTAAATCAGTCAAAACATTTATTCAAAATTCTGATGTATTTATTTATTTGCATTCATTTAGGGCCATTTTAAATTACACTAAAGTTTTAAGTTAGCTAAACAAATACTTATTTGTGTTATTTACATATTATATATAGTAATATAATATTATTCTTCCTTACGTGGATAACAAACCTAATATAACTTTATTTTGACTTTTATTTTATTTTCGCTGTTAGCATTTTGAGTCCAATTGGCTACTGTGTCTGTTTCATTAAAAATATGGTTCCTCTGTTTAAAAATATTCATGCTCAGTGCAAAAACAAAGATATCAGGTTTGATTAAGATATTGAATATCATCATTGGCTGGAAAATGTGAAGACTTATTTTCTTAGCTCTGGAAGCTGTTGTAGCGTGTCTGTCTTGCGTGGCCTGGTGATCCCCTTTTAGCCGGGGGTTTTCCTGCGCGCACAGCCCCTGCGTGTGGCCTGGCCTGGGGCCAGAGCTGCAGCCTGCTCCGCCTGTGCCAGAGTCCCCAGGGCCTGAAAGGACAAAGCTGGTCTCCTTCCAGCTCTCTTAAACCCCAATCGCTGGCACTGCACGAGCTTTATCTGCGCCTCTCACTCTGGCTCTGATATCATTTCACTTTGATGGCCTGCTCTATCTCCGGCTCGCACAACCCTCCACACGCGCTCTCTGCAGCTGCGGTGGCCGCTGTGTGGCAGTGTGTGTGCCTCGCGCTGTGTGTGGCCTCACATCAAACTCGTAAGTATTTTGGCTAATGAATTCTTCGCCCTCACTGTATGCCCGTCTGAGTGGTACCAGCATCTAAGCTGCAGTACCGCCCCGTGCACCACCCACGGCGAGCTCCAGAGAGAGAGAAGTGCTGTCTGGGGAGCTTAGGGTGGTTCTGGTCATGTGTGGTCCTCCATAGTGTTTTAATTAGGTTCTTCTCACTCAGATGGATCATTAGCTATAACGAGTCTAAACCACAGAAACACACGTGCACGTTTGTAACAAACACAATTATGAGACTATACAAAAAGATGTCTTTATGCTCTTCTGTGTTTATGTGTGTACATACATCTGTGCTGCACTATTTAAAGCATTTCAGCAGTCAAGTACTGTTCAAAAGTATGGAGTAAGAAAGAAAGAAATACTTTTTTGAGGAAGGATGCTTTAAATTTATCGTAAGTAGCTGTAAAGACAGTTATAACATTAGAAAAGATTTTGGTTTTAAATATGTAAAAAAAAAAAAAAAGAGTTCTGTTCATCAAAAAATGTATCGCAAATATATTCAGCAGCACAACTGATTTCAACAGTAATTTAAAAGAAATCTTCATTCACACAAAGAGCTTTAACTATAAAGACAACAATATTAGCGTTCATACCAGCGAAAAATATTGTCCGTTTATTCTGTGCGCATGCTCGCCTGCCACTTTAAATTCTCAAAACTCATAATAGCGGGAAAGATCCTGATTGGGTGTCGAAGTTTGTATTGTTCATCGGCTGGGGAAAACAAAAATGTTTTGAAAGTCGTTTCTCTCTGCCTTTATCGTTATAGTTGTTTTGTGGAAGGTGCTATTCTTTAATATTAGAAAAGTTTTTACAATTAAATCTTCATTGTTACTTTTTTTGTGCTTGTTTCTGGTGTGAACAGCACCAAAGCAGCATTTTGCAATGGTTTCTTAAGGATCATGTGACAATTAAGACTCAATAATGACTGCCGAAAATTCAGCTTTGCCAAAACAGGAAGAAATTACATTTTATATACAAAAAGAAACTGTTAAATTATTTGACAATATTACTGTTTTTCCAGTATTTTGGTCAAATACTACATCATTACACTACACTGAAATATGTGGTTCCACTTTATATTAAGTGGCCTAAATTACTATGTATTTGCATCAAAATATAATTACAATGTGCTTCCTGTGGTCATTGTATTGACAAAAACTTTTGCTGCTATTGATGTGGGATACAGGTTAAGTTAAGGACTGGTCTGGTGGTACGGGTGGGTTTATGAGTGGGTTAAGGCGTAAGGCATGGGTCAACAGTGTAATTATAAATGTAATTACAGAAATTAATTAGAGATATGATTAAACTTATGTATTTTTAAAAATATAAGTACAACGTAAAAATAAGTGCATTGTACCAAATGATCAATTTAAATGTAAGTACATGGTAGTTAAGGCCAGCTAATATATAGTGGGTCCAAATATCTTACTGATCAAACTTTTAAACGGTAGTGTAGACTCATTCTGTCATCAGTGTCCCATCTGAAAAGCATTGTGGGATCATTGTTTACATGTAAACACGATGCTGATAGCTATCAAAAATCAGCTTATAATAAAAACCTGACAATGCAAAGACACCTCTTTTATGTGATATTCTGATCTCATCATGTTGAGTAAGCCAGGGGAACTGTGGTAAAGGCGTTATGCATAGCGAAATCGGGGCAGAAACATGACCTTACACGTCTGAGTGAGTGTGAAAATTGTGTGTGTGTGTGTGTGTGTGTGTCTGTCTGTCTGGTACAAAAACTTTTAAGACACCCTGAACCCTCATGACCTCTCTGTCCAGACGTTCTCCCTTCCCCCATGGCAGTAAAACCCCCATCTGCATTCAACACATCACAAACCTACACACAGATTCCAGCAGTCACCATCCCTCCTCTCTCACTCAACACGCATTTAGAAAACACTCATGCTTTATCTGCATGTAACATGATGACTTTTACTACGAAGCATCTGCAGTAAGCCATGCGCTGCAGTCATTTTCCACAAATAAAAGAAAAAAAGAAACCAAAATTTTAGTATTTAGATATCAATTCTCAGTATGAGTTGCAAAGGCTTGCAGGCCATTTGAACATTTTATGTATAATATATCTTAAATATAAGTTCAGTCTAGTATTCATTTTTCAAGTAATCATTCAAACTAAGTGATAAGTGAAGAGCGGTAAGTCGATTTCTCCTTTTTTAATCCCATTCAAGTCAAGCCAACTGTTTACATTATTACCCTGCCAAGACAAGGGTTCTCGCCATGAGGTGCGTTTGACTGTTCACACCTGCGCCATTCAGTGCAGTGAAGAAAAGTATATGTACACTTCAGTGCCTTTATCAAATGGCATTCATTCGTTCAAATTGTACAGCATGCCGCTAAAAGCTCCAAGGTTATGAATTGCAAAGCATGAAGTCTTGTACCCTGAATGCAATTTAAAAAGCATCTGGCAATGTAGTCATCTTTGTTTGTTAGATTCATTATTGTGAATGGCGCTGCACGTCTGGATCTAGAGTGGAACGTGTGTGAATATGTGAACTTGCAGCTTTACTGCAGCTTTACTGATCAGAGCGTTTGGAAAATGCTGCACCGGCTCTTTTTGGCGCTTTTTTTTAAGTGTTAAAAAGAGTCTCGCAGTACTATATGCTAATGATTCCATCCTGCTGGAATTTCATTTCATGAAGTTTTCCCTTTTTTGTGTTCCACAGAAGAAAGAAACTGGTTCGGGTTTGGAGAGACATGAGGGTGAGGAAACTGATACAGTTTTCTTTTGTGGATGATCACTTTTAGTAGTTGTGTACACTGTGACGGTGAGCGTGACTGACAGAAATAGCAGAAAGGGGGTTCGGAGTCCAAGATAAAAGTCAAGAAACTTCAGAGCCTGCCTGGAGCGGGATGGGGGTGGGGACCAGACAGGTTGACGCCCCCTCAACCATAGGTGCCCACAGTGGGAGGGACACACATGTCTCTGTCCAATAGGTGGGCTGCGACAGAGACACCGCAGTGTTTTTCAGTTTTTGATGCATGTGGCCTGAAGTGACTCAGTCTCTGGTCATTGTGTGTGTGTGTTTCTCTTCCGCTCCATTTTTGTATTTTTTTGGCAGACATTTTAACCCAAAAAGTGACTCACTCTCTTTCTGTGGGCCAAAACCCAATGTGTGTGCAGTAAAGCCATATAACAGTGTTTCCCATACAACTAACTGCCACAAATAGATTTTTTTTGACTTTGTTGAATAAACATGAGTCACTGCACGTTTCAAAATCAAAACCCAGGTCGGGTGTTTTTATATCACTGTATTTCTGAAGGAAACGCTGTATTTCTGTCTTCAGAAAATTTCGAATGACGTTTTCATTTCATCTTGCATGTATTGTCTGATAAAGCAGCGTTTGTGAACAGAGCGCTGCTCAATATAGTGTTACAGGAGAAACCTAATCTCTACCATGACAACATAATGAATTTATTTGCAAAGAATGTTTTTTGTTTCATAGTTTAGAGTTAAAAATTATAATATGCTGCTTTTGCAAGGTACTGTTTTAACGTTTCAGCTTTTATTTTCCTTTTACTCCCTGAAGAAGATATCACAGGTTCATCAAGTTCATAGAAATGACCCATCCTCGAATACTTTTAGTCAGCTTTGACGATAACTCCTCTCAGCTAGCTCGTCTTTTCAAAGTAAAAGTAGCCTTGTCACCTGACCTGAATACAGCACACTGATTCGCTAAAATGGACTTATCGGCTTCAAAAACAACAATCGGCTTCTGCAGTAAAACATGAACTTGCGATGCCTTAGAAATAGACAATTCTGGCTTTTTCGACAAAACTTGTTCAGGGTTGAGATCACACTATATGTGGAAAATAATGCACAGCAATCAGTTCAATTTGCTTTATATATATCTATATCTATATTAGGGGTGGCACGGTTTACAAAACCCACGGTTCGGTTTGTATCACGGTTTTCGGTTCTGGACGGTTCTTTTTTCTTTTCTTTTAGACACATGCACTTTTTTGTGTGGAAAGCCCGCTTTTATTAAACAACTGTAGGAAGGCGTTCGGAAATGTCAACAGATGAGAGCATCAGCGCACACGGGGCAAAAAGCGCCGTTATAACACAGACACATTCACGCTGATGTGACCGAGCCTGAGCATCCTTTCTAAATATCTGTCCAAACTGTATCCATCCTCTAATAGGTAACATGAA
>JAUMHR010000052.1:2106079-2123665 GCA_032361145.1 Enteromius fasciolatus | reverse complement strand
ACAAATATTATTGTGTCCAGCACATTTACGGCCGACTGGCTCCTACAACTTAGAGAGTAGTCTATGCTGGCTGTACATAAAGTGGAGCAATTCTACCTCTGCAAGAACAGTCTGGTGCTTCTGACTCACAACTGAGTCGATAGACGATGCCATCGCCGATGGCCGATAGACATCACGATCCTCCGCCCCGCTGCTGCAGCAGCAACCAGCTCGCAAAAAACACACTTAATCTATGGCGGGAAATCTATGCCATTAATAACCGAGCGCATCTCTCACCTGCTCGCGCGAACAGTGTTATTTCTGTCAGTCGTGGGGCAGGGCTTGGTGTTTTAGTAGTTACAACTTTAGTTACACCTCCCCCCCTTACGTCATTATGGTGAGGCGGTTTCAGGATAAACAGGAATAGCGGCGCTCTCACTGAACGCAATGGAGTCCATTGCTCTGTTTACTTTTTGGGGTAGTAATTTTGAGTTATTTGGTCTGCGGTGGCCCTCTTACAGCTTATTGTTAAACAAACATTGCACCCCTGCTATAGACCGAAGCGAGCCTTTCCCCACTATGTCTGTTTTTGAGCGTCACAAAAACCTTGTTCCATGCTCCAGCGCGTTTGCGCTCACACTGAACCGTGCTCTGGCACACATCTTCCAATCGGGCCAGGGAGGGCGCCCGGGCATGTTTCGGAGCACTCACACTAGTTAAACGAACCCCGCTTTGGGAACGGTTCAAACTGCCTAGTGTGAGTACACCCTAAAAGAAGCTGCTACTCACTATTCAAACGTGAGTTTTGAGCAGTGGAGGGGAGTTGTTGTTGTTTTCCGTTTCTCAGATCACAAATGCAGGCATGATGTTATGTTTATGAGGCGCGATTCAACACAACGTATAAAAAGACAGTACTAAGTCATGATAATCAGTAATTATGTCTCCACTGGATGCAACAAATGCCTCGTTTGTAATGGGTTTCATTGTTTTGCCGTCATATTGCCAGGACGCATCATCACGTGCAAGTAGCCTAACATTTCCGCTGCATGCTTGCTGTATTCAGCCAATCACAGTGCATTGGATAGCTGGCCAATCAGAGCACACCTCACTTTTTTAGAACAATGAGCTCTGTACAAAGAGGCGGGGCTAAGAGGAGAAACAAAAGTGGTACTTTAAACCACGTTGCATATACCAAATACAAAAAATAATGTTATTTTTAGCAACATCATAAGACCCCTTTAAAAGATAATATAGTCTGTCAGGAATTAAACTTTTGCAGTGCATGTAAAAATAATATAATGCAGTTGTTGATTAAAGATGAAGCAGTGTAAAATACGACAGATCTGACTTGCTGATACATGGTTACATGTCGTGTGTCATTCAGTCATTCTTTTTTATACGTTTGGTTACATAACTCCACAAAGGACTTTGACAGCACCAGCATTCCCTGACACACATTTACTTACAACGTCTTTTCTTTTGTCTATTGGCCAAGAGTCAAATATTCCACTTCTCCTTGGCACACGGCCACATCTCTGCAGTAATAAATCAATACAATGGAAATTATGTAACGCTTGGGCCAAATGCACTGTGGACGATAGGGAATGTGGCTTTATTTGGCTTCTGAATTGTCTCGCTCTCTCCCTCCCTTCCTTTCTCATAGAGATTTTTAGAATAACTTTCGTCTTTGTTGGATCATGGGAATGGAATTCATGAAAGTGAGCTAAAAATAGCTGGCATCAGTGCATCAGGGGACAACTTTCTTATGTGTGTGTTTTCTTACTTTATTACTGAACAATGTAAGCATGACTTCTTTGCACCAAGTCAGCAGGTTTTCCATGCAGGGTCTCGCAGTGGAACGTTTTCAGCTGCACGTGGATATCCTCATCTGTTGTCCCCATTCAGGGGTGCGAGTGTGTGCTTGAGGCTGATTGGAGGTGACGCCATAGGAAAGAAGTTACAGCACAAAACAGCTGTTTCTTTATTCTCTCTCCCACGGATTAAACACGCATACAGTATCTCACACATTCATGCAAATTTCACTGGTGATGTACCCTAGCTTTCAGCTGGATTCACTAATCCAATCACACAATTTTTGTTCAAATTAGCACTAAATTGATCATTTCTGACATTCTCACTGACCGGTCACAGCCACCAGTAATGTAGGTTTTGGCATTATCTAGAGTGCATGATGGGTAATATAATGCCAGTGTTTTTTTTCTATACACAAGCAAGCATTATTGATACAATAAAAGTTTTTTCTGTAGCACCAAATCGGCATATTAGATGGATTTTTTTACATTGTGACACTGAAGACTAAAGTAAAGGCTGCTGAAAAGCATAAATGAATTACATTTTAAACCATATTCAAATAGAAAAGTCTTTTTAAGTTGTAATATTTTACAATATTACTGTATTTTAGAAGTGCAGGTTTAAAATCATAACATCTTACCACCCCCAAACTTTAAAAACTGTTATGGTAATAAAATATTGCTGTACAAAATTAATTAATATTTGAAGTCTATTTGTGAAATTTTTTTTATTAGGCTATTGTGTTTTTATTATGTTTCATTGTGGTAGTTAGCATTTTTATGTTATTTTTTATTATTATTTTTTTAAATGCATTCCTGTTTGATTGGGATTCATTGGAATGCACAATGAAAAAAAACATGATTTTTGATTTTTATCAGTTTTTGCAAATGAACTCTTCATTTATTTAGAATACGCTTTACTCAGAAATTACCTCAGTGACATAAACAAGTTAATACTTAACCTAAGATATAACTATGTTCTTCTCGTTCCTGTTTAGCTGTCCTTGTAATTTGGTCATATATAAATTGTGCAAGCATAATAATAAAAAGGAAGAATAATCTAATCTGTATGAACCAGAATGTAGGTCGTCTAACGTTGCAACACCAATCAGCCAAGATACCACCAATACTGACTGACCTACTGACCTGCTTGACATGTAGTTCATTCAGACAAAACCTGTAGACTTCTCCTTTATGATTTGTGGTGAAAGCATGAAGTAGGTTGCAGACTTTAAATATTTAATAAACGATCATGCAAGGAAAGTGTATAACTTTGTGGATGACGGCCATGTGGTGCGTTATATGGATTTCTGCAGGTGCAGGTACATGATGCGCTCTGATTCTGAGATCACACAGAAATACTGGAAGGGAATGAGAGAATGAAATATAGTTAAAAGATCCCTTCCGCTCTCAGATCCCTTCTATCTGACACACACAGGGAGGGAGGGAGGGTGAGAACGAGGCTAAGAGAGAGAGAGAGAGGTGACAGGGGACGGGGGGAGGGGCTGTTTAGAGCGAGAGATGTGAAAAAAAAAAAAACAAGAGAGGCAGGCTGGCCTATAGCGGGGGTTGGGCTTAAGCGCTCTGTGTGTGTGTGTGTGTGTGAGAGAGAGACCAGCTCCTTTCCTCTCTTTGTTTGACTACTGAGTGGAAAAAAGCAGAGAGAAAGAGAGTGTGTGTGTGTGTGTGTGAGAGAGAGAGAGAGTGAGTGAGGGAGAGAGAGGAGAAGGATTGAGGGAGGAAAGCAAAGAGAGAAGGAGAACGAGGGAGACACACTCTTTTTTTTTTCTTTGGCTAAAAAAGAAGGAATTCTATTTTGTTTGGAGCTGGAAAGCTGCATCCTCTTGACTGTGTCAGCTTTTGCATGGTGTGTTTTTTGTTTGCAAGCCCTGCTGCCGGTGTGCATGAGTGTGTGTGTGCGCGCGCGCGTGTGTGTGTATGCGTGTGTTTGTGTGCGAGGGGGGCAGGTAGTCAAGCCTGCAGCTGGTTAAAGGGAAAATAAGAGCTGAGATTTTACCGAACAGACTGAACGAGCAGCTCTCAGTGTGGAATTACCTCAGAAACACAGGGAATAACACTGGGAAAACACGGTAAGACACGCACGCTCCCTCCATCCACCGCTGCCTCTCTGTTTCTTTGTGCTTCCAGCAGGGCATTTAAACTGAACTCGTGAAAGTGTCCGGGCTGCGTTTGGACAGCTCAGCTGAAAAAAAAACACACACTAGGTGGAGAGCGAAAGAAAGTTGCGCTGCTTTTTCCAGTCGGAGCGCCGCACAAAGAAAGCTTGTTGTATGCAGTCAGTCCGGTTGGCTCTGTTTATGTTCTGACTGTCACACACACACACACACACTCTACTGCACAGAAAAGAAAAGATTAAACAGAAATGCTCGGCAGTTTTCCGGTGTCTGCTTCCCACACACCCATGTGGAAAAGCAGGATGTATACATAATTGTTCCTGACAAGATTCCTGTTCTGTTAGTGACTCTTTGTTAAGTGGGGTGAGTTTGTGTAATTGTTTTGTGTGTGTGCGCTGTCCGTTGTGGTCATAGGAAGTGGTGGTTAGGGGTTGTGTTAGTTGAGAACGAGAGTAAAACCCCGGCGGCGTGACTGTGTGAACCTCCACTTCCTTCTGGCCGTGTGTCCCTCTCACACAACCCACATCCATTACCGGCATCCTGGAGTGTTTCGATCAATCAAGAGTCATTGTGCGGATGTGTGTGTGTTGCTGGGTGTGTATCAGTTGGCTCCGCCCCTCATTAAAGCTCTCCACTAAGATAAAGAAACACAAAACATTGCCAGAAGAGCACACTTCATCATTGTCATCAGGAGATGTGTGAAACAATCGCACGTCTTCATCTGTCAGTATTCAGTTTCTCCATTCCTCAGTGGCTCTCCACAGAAGAACATCTCTCGTTCTCATTCTCGCTAGCTTCTTCCTCGCTGCATCCATGCGAATTTTTGGTGTAGTGTTGCCGGTGCCTGTTTTCATCAGAGCGTGTGCGTGTCACCTTGAGGCCGCGGTTGCTTTAAGACTACATTCCTGTTTGAGCTCCACTAGCTGAGCGCAATCTAACTCTGTTAGCATTAGCAGCGTGAGGACTATTATTACCCACAATGCCATGGCGATTAGCAGTGTGCTAATCTATTCATTAGCTGCTAATCTAATCGTCAGCACTGGTAGCGACTGGGCTGCTTGTGCATTACTAAAGTAGTTTTGTATAGCCATTATGTCAAAAAAACATGGAGTCATAGCCAGCAGGGCGTCGTTAGAAAAGAAGTTAAATTAAAATAATGACAGTTTTTCTTCAGTTTGGATGTGATTTCTAATTTAATTTAGTTATTTGTAGGAAGGTATTTTGACATGAAGCATGCTCTTGCATTACTATGTACTACCTCGCTGAAAACCAGCCTTTGGTGGTTTGCTGGTTTCCTACATTGTCCCAAATGGAGTTTAGCTAATTGAGCGGAGACTTTCTAGCCTGACCAGCTGAAGTGTCCAAAGCATGTCTAAAACCAGTTAAGACCATCAGTTCATTTTAGGCTGGTTTAAGTGCTAGCTTTCTGTCCAAGTCATGTTGGATTTCCCTCAGTCTCCATTGTAAGCTCCGTCTTTATCACTCCCTGTGATGGGCGTTTGTTCTTCTGCAGATGTGGTGTGGGTGTGTGTGTCCCCTGAACCCCACCCCCCAGGACAGGCCTGGATGAAGGGGGGATTGTGCATTCATTGGAATGGAGAGAGAGAGAGAAGGGAGGCAGGCAGGAATGATTGAGTGGGCTGCCTGGAGAAGAAAAGGAGACTAGAGAGAGGGGGGGATGGGGGAGGGGAAATGTTGCTTGGCTGGTGTTATGCTCTTTGGTTGAAGGAGGAGAGGGGGAGGTGGGTAGGTATTGACACCCAGCTGGTTAGTTTGAGAAGGAAAGATGTGCAAACATCAGAGGATTGCTGAAAAACAGGGTCGTAATTGCATAAACGAGAGTGAAAACACAAACATCATGTGACAGGAACTGTTTGCACAGAAAAAAATACTTATAAACACAGACACTGAATTGAAATAAACTGGTATTGATACTAGTTAATGTACTGTAACATCATCTATAGAGTGTGTTTGTCTATATTTATCTATCTATCTAGCCTAATAATTGACAATACTCTTGTATGTGTTTCCAATAACACTTTGGCAGTGTAAACTCTTCTTATCACAGCAGTTGTTGAAAGTGCTGACGGTGCGCGTGGTTTGTTGCTGAGATCATGTTTGATTTGTGTTGTTTGGTGAAGTTTGTTGAAGTCGCAGCGATGGGAGGATAGATGTGAATAACATACCCATCTCCCCTCTGTCTCTCTGACTCCCAGAGTTTTCTGTCCTCACACACACTCTCATAAATTCCTTATTATCGTTAGCGTGCAACTCGATCACTCCAAACACACACCTGTGTTTCCTGCGCCTCCTTTGTCTCGCTCAAGTCTCCTGGGAACGAGGTGGTACTGACACACACATGCACACATTCTCTTGAGTAAACAACCAAAGCTGTTTTTCTCGGAATATCGACTTTATTTATATTCAACAGCATCTTTATTCGCGAGCATGGAAGCTACAGCGCTTTTGTCTAAAAATATGCTGCAGAGATTATAATGGAGGATTTATAATGAAAGCAATAATGATGTAAATCATGAATAGCAAAACACATACAGACTGAGTGACGTGAAGTTTAACCCTTTATGAAATGTTCTCAATTATCTCAGTGCAAATTTAAGAAGTCTTTTTTTTGTGTGGAACTTTGCCAATATATATGCATTTCCACAGTCTTCAGCCCCATCTATGTTTAAAGTGTAGCATGCATGAATCAGTTTCTAAATCCACTTAGTATGCATTAGGAAAACTTGGAAGTGAAAGATTGAATTCATGACTTTCATAGCATTTCTAAATTCTATGGAAAAATATTCCTTTGTTAGAAAGTAATGCTGACATGAGAGGGTTAAAAAAAGCTGACTTTGTGACTTTACACAAAGTCCGCTTAATAAACACTCATAAACACAACACAGACTGTGGTTTGAGTGTGTGTGTGTATGTGTTTCTGTCTTCTTTAATTCTCTGTCAGTATGTCTTTGATCTGCCTCTGTTCTTTCTCCTCTCTCTCTTTATTTTTGTCTGCTGACAACCCAAAACACTTTCGTGTTAAACATAGATTTGCGCTTGTGTGTGTGTGTGTCAGTGCCCTGTATAGTACACACACATCCCGTCAGTGAGCTGTGGTAAATGTTTCTGGAACCTGTTTAAGAGTATAACTGCGATATTTCAACAAACACCCCAAATATGTATCTTTCTGTAAAGTGCATTATGGGCCGTGACCCTTCTGTGACCCCTGGGCGGGATCGATGGCCGTTTCGCATTACTTAAATGGAGTCATGTGACTGAGCGATAGAGTTACGCCATCAATGGGTGAAATGGCACCCGGCCAATCGATGGCAAGATCGTAGTGATATGGAGAGAGTAAGGTCATATCAAGGTCAAAAGTGTGTGTGTTTGAGCCCCATTTCTTCATTATTCTGTCATCACCCTTTTTCCTCCCTTTTTTCCTCTCTCTTTTTCTGTCCTCTGTAATGCATTTCTAACCCAGTTCTCCAGTGAGCTTTGACCTCTTGAGTAAGGTGTGTGTACAGTATGTGTGTCTGAGAGATTTTCGCTGTACCCTGACCTGTTGTGTAAGATATGCATGTTAAGGGGTGTGTGTGTTGTGTAAGACTTGTGTGTGTGTGTGTGTGAGGTGTGCGATAACAACTGGAGCCACTCTGACTGCAAAACGGACAGATTCTCTGCAGGTCTGTACGAGATTTAGTGCCTTTCTCTGGACTGAGATCTCTGTGTGTGTCATGCTGCAGTCAAAGTTATTGTTGATGTAGTAATTGATTTCTCATTGCACTTGTGTCTGTAGTGTGAGTCGTCTGGAGCATTAATTCAACTGGCTTAATGCGTGTGTGTGTTTATGAATGATTATTGGTTTTGTAGATGAAGTTGAATTTGTCTTTGTGCTGTATAATAAATAGGCAATTTGTCTTCACCTCTTGCCTATTTAGTTTACAGTTTACCTGCATGAAAAGTGTTAGGCCAGGATCTTTATGCATGAACACTTTGCCAAAATGCCACTCGACTGAACATACTTGCGCAACGTGTTTCAGACATAAACATTGCATAGGACTAGTTGTAATTTCAAATTTAAGTAAAAAGGATGAATCTCCGTAGCATTCAAACTTTAAACTAATTCCAAAACTATTTACTATTCATTTAAACATTATAAATAGTAATTGGCAAGTAACACAGCACCATCCGTTCATCTTTATTGGTGAGCCCTGATAAGCCTGAAGATATACCCATGGTTTGAAAACAAGGCTATGTCGTAAACTGGTGTTGTAATGCGATTCTTTGTCCTAAGATCATAATAATACCAGTCTGTTCATAGAGACACTTCAAGCTCTTAGCTGTGAGGTGGCAACATGAATAAGAGATGGAGTAAGAGAGGCGGGTTTTGGGATTTGAGGTTCAGATGCTGAATGCTGTCTGAATCACTCGGTGTGTGTGTGAGCAAGCTGCCGTGGATGTGTTACGGCAGGTGCGAGATACGAGGAGCGTGTAAGTCTGATCCCATTTGTTTTTAGCAGCAGTATCAAAGGCAACTGTGGACGTTGCTTTTATTGAATGTTTATGTGGAGCCATTTGCTCGCAGCTATAGTGGTGTCCCCTGCTGTGTGTGTATGTAAGTGTGTGTGTGAGAGCATTCGTGGGCTCTGGTTGAGAATAAATAGAACAGCAGTGTGATTTCACACCCCTCCTCCTCTCCTCCCATCCCCCTCCTCTCTCTCTCTCTCTTCAGCATCAGTGCATCTGTGTCATGTCACAGGGTTCTGCCGTCCCAAAGTAACCCACATCCCCCTCCTTCACACTAAATGCTCGCTTTTTCTCTCGCTCGCTCTCTATACATCATCATCTGTCCTTATATATTTGCACTTACTGTACATATATACACACGCTTCTTTGATATGACAGCACCTGGCAAACATGCATTCGTAAAATACATTTAGTTGTTTTTTTTTTGTGTGTGTGTGGCTTTGTCATCGGCTCTGCTCACACACATGCACACACATGCAGCACATATTTTCATGCATACGTGTGCATGTGTGGACTGCAACAGCGAGTGAGCACAAAAGGCTTTTGTATGTTAATGTGTGTTTGCGTGTGTGTGTTTGTGCAGCCTCAGGCTCCTCCCCCAGGGAGAGACGGACAGGTGTGGAACAGATTGAGTTCTGCCTCATTGGCGCTGAACACACGCATGAGCACACCTGCACGCTCACAAACACACATACAGCATCACACACTAACTCAACACAAAGCATGCATGCCTAGTGATGTCCACGTTTAAACATATACTATATACTATTATGCACTCTCTCTCTGAAAGTAGTTGCAGAAATAGTAGTCATCTAATACATATATCATTGAATTGTTCAGTTGAATAATTACGCAAGTAATCGTTCAAAAAGGCAATAAACGTTCAAACGTTTTTTCATGTTTTCTGAGTGCTTAATTATAGTTTTAGTTTATCATTATGTAGTATTACTTTTTAACCGTTTAACCAATAGAAACCAATGCAATGAATAGTTGACATTTGAGGCTTAATACTATAGAAAAGCACTAAAAGTTTTTCGGCTTAAGCTCTATGAGCGTACACACACCGACGGTTCCTATCGGCGTCTGTCCGCAACGATTCGAAACAATGTTTCCGAGGGATTCGATTTTTTATTTTTTTGTGGCCAGAGGCAGCGAGTTGATCATAGCCAATGTTTGAATAATTTAGCCTTCTCAAATCATCACAACCTGCCTAAAAAAAATCCATAGATGTAAATGCATATCACAATAGTTTAAATGTTTAACCTACATAAATGTTAGACGACTATCCAACAGAAACTGAAGCTGAAGCACGCTCTGCAGGACATGGAGGCGCCAGTGTCATCACTCTGAAAATGCATTTCAAACACGTTCATATTTTAGAAAATGTAGTTAATATTTGCATCATCTCATCCACCCGCAATTAATCGTCTTTTGGGTTTAAGCCCTGAAGTTGAAGGCTTTGAATCGGGGGTCTCATAAAGCGCTCGTCATACCTATATTGGCAGGCTTGCTGAACAGCAGCGAATTCACAGGCCTTTTAAGTGGAAAATGATTCTCATATTTTTGACCTATTAACTGTTATAGTGTTATTTAAATAAAACCATTTAAATATATATATTAGAGTTGTCAAATGATTAAAATATTTAATCAAATTAATCTGAATTTTAATCATGATTAATCACTATTTGCAACTACACCTGAATCCTAACCATTTTTGGTTTTTTTCTGAAATGCGTACCAAAAGATAAATAACAGGACACAGATACATCATTTTCATATTATGTCTGTTTACTAACACAGCCAAAAAATGGTGGTTTAAATCAAGCTGAAATATACTACACACCGTAATATTTGTCTTTGCAATGAGAACAATCTTTTATCTTTAGCCTGACCTAAGCATTCACAAAGCTGCTGTCAGCAAGACTCACGCCAGTCTCACACTGCACATGTAAGCAGTACGTATCTTTTTTTGGCGCCCATGTTAATGGATGAGAGCTTTCACACAGCATGGGGCGGCGCGACAGCGTGTAGCAGTGCCGCGATAGTTTCGCCGCCGAGTCTATTTTTGCTGCACCGCTTATGCTGAATAAAGTGCGTTGTTCTTGATCTAAACTGGCACGGTTAACATGAAAAGTAACACATTTTACCATAAAATCGTGTAATTGATTGTGTTTCGTGTTTCACAATCACCATATGAAAAATGAAATACTTCAAAGGTCTATTAAATGAATAAAACTAGAGGCATTTGTTCGCACAATCCCAATGGTTGTCATTTTGCCCTAGATGTCCCACTTAACGTTACGTGGAACAGACAGGGACAGTTCTTTACAAGCCTCCGCAAAATGACGCTCCCCAGTTTTTATTATAGTCAGTGCAAAAGACTTCAGTTCCCACGTGTCACTGATGCACTGTGCAGTTACTCCGAGATAATTCTTGTCCCACTTTCCTGTCAAATAATTCGTCGCACTGCGCATGCTTGAAATGCATTAAATAAATTGACGTAATTAACGTCATTAACACGTTATTTTTGACAGCCCTAATATTAAACTCAATAATAATAGTTTTAATTGCTAAATAAAAATTTTCATAACCGTGCAGCCTTATATAATATTAAACTTGGTTTCTTCATTTTCCAATTAAAACAAATCGGTAAGAAACTCCCAGAATCCTCCTAAACATCGCCTCATTTCACTGAATTTCTCCTGCTCTCTGTCTTTCTCTATCTGTCTATCTCAACTTACCTTTCTCTAATGCAGACATTATCACATACCCACCGTGCCTTAAATCATCTGCATTCTTTAGTGTTAATAACAGTGTGTTTATGACTGAGCATGTAGTGTTAAACCCAGTGTTTATACGAACAAAAATGTGTATAATTTGAGCTTGTTGCTATATGAAGTGTATTCTGAGTGTTTGTGTGAGTGTGTGTTCGTTGATACTTGTCTCTGTGTTGTTCTTTGCTTGTGTGTGTGGTCTTGTGGTGGTACAGAGACACCATGTGTGGATCATATGTGAGTTTAAGCGATATTGTAGGTTTCGTGAATGTGAATTTTAGTGTAAACAGATGGACTTACTGAAGTATGCTACACACCTCTAAGCCCACACACTTCTACAGACATGAAGTATACAATGTGCATACATCCACATACATTTAAACAAATTGTTTACTCCTTTAAGTGTAATCATATGCAACAACAATCAAAAATTGATCTAAGGTCTATATATCGCATTACTTACAGAACATGCTGTCCAGCCAAACCTTGACCTCTTGGCTCCTCTGGCATATTTGATGGCTTTAATGTACAAAAAGCTATTTTGCTGGCCGACACGGAACATCAAATAAAGATGAATTCAGAGCATCAATGAAATATGGATGTTGTCTTTACTTTCAGGTTGGTTTCCAAACCATCACATACAGCTTTAATTACCTTCTCTTAGTCTTTTGTTCAACCGCTCTTTGTAACTATAAATTATTGCTTGGTAATCTTTTTCCCTTTTTACATTATGGCAGGCCAGCCAAAAATGATGTTCTCCGTCAGGTTTTTCAGTACAGAATTATGCTGTTTCCTGGTAAATGACTAGTAAATGCTTTACAGAAATTATCTATGTTTACACTACACATCCTAAAACGCATGCCCCGTGACCATTCATGCACGTACAACCATAGATAAGTATAGATAGATTCCTTATTATTTAAATAGCGGGCGCCTCTGCTTGCTTGGAATGTTTGAATGGAGAATCTACCAACACATATCTATGTTTACACGGTCGTCTAGGATATGCAGTATGGTGAATGACATCACCTGGACCCTTCCAAGATGGTGGATGCATCTAAGGGCTTAGAGAGGTCAAATGGGACAACTATATATATCTATGATGTGGGAAGTCATGCCGTTGTTTTTCAGAAGTGTCCGTTTTGGTCCGTTTACATTGAAACGCAACCCCTGCAGCGTTTTTAAAAGTTTTTCAACCTTGAAAATGCAGAAGTAGTGTAAACAATAGGCTTAACTGTAGCAAAAGGGATGAAACCTTTTAAAACTAAAACACGCTAGTGTAAACAGGGCCATAAATTTAAGAGAAGTAGCTCCGGATGCATGCAGTTCTGTTTATTAACTGCTAGAGTGTCAAAAGCTATAGTGTGTTTTTTATAAGGTGGATAGTGGATTGATGTGATTTGCTCCTCACTGACAGTTCTGTAGAAGAAGGAAAGTTGCACGGGTTTATAACAACATGAAATAAATGACATGAGTAAATGTTTTAATTTTGGGGTGAACTATCCCGTCAGGGCATAATTATGACAGTGTAACTGTACAATCAGGAAAAAGCAGCTAATTGGCTATAATTTAGAAAAAAAGTTATGTTATGAAAAGACACTGACTACCTAGACTATGTGCCATATGGGCTATAAAAACAGATTTTATCTCTGCCTCTACGACGTCTTTGGGGGCATGGTAAAACAGCTTTTACGTGTTGCAAGTGCACATACAGCGCCAATGTTTTTGGCAGAGTAGAAAAGCTAGGCCCATTAAACGCTGAAGACTATATTTGCTATGTTTGGTGTGGCGTATAATGACAGTCCGTGCCGTCTGTCTGTGCTGGTCGTCTGCACCCGCCGGGCTCTGCAGGAACTGAAGTCACTACAGAAATGCTGGCCCAAAAGTCTTGTTCACTTTAGATCAGTGAGATTGATTTACACAAGAAGTTGGCCCCTCAGGGTTTAGGATTTATTTGTGCGTGTTTGTAATAGAGAAGGTGCAGAAACATGTGCGAGCCTGTTTGTTGATCACCTCAGCATGTTTGTACCTGACTGATTGATGTTCTTGTCGCTGGCTCTGTTCTTGTACGTCTGCGTGCGTGCAAGACAAAACGCTTTGTCTAGTCTGGCTGTCGGTGGATGTAGATGGAAAGTCTTTTATAGAACTTTGTGAAGGAAAAACTAAGAAAATAGCTGTTTTGTTGTGGGCAGCTGTCTGTTCCTCAAACGCAGGCTACTGTTATGTGGTCAGCTGCGTGTGTGTGGTTGAAAGAGACCTACAGAAGATGCACCACACCCTCGTGAATGACTGACAGATGTTCAAAGAGGTTTTAAATATTCATGAGAGAGTTCAAATGCACAGACGCTCTTAAGAGAGTTAGGGATTCCTGCTTGGCTTTGTTGGTTACTGTTTAGAAAATAGCGTGTATGTGGGTACAGGTTTGCATGTGGGTAATTTTCGCAAACCATATATGGCTGAATCTGACCTTTTCGTGCGACGTGTGGCAAAAGTTCACTAAACCAAACTTTCAGCGTGGTTTCTGCACCCGCCCACCTCACTGCACACCCCCACACACACGACTGATCACAATCACAACCACATGAACGAATGCAGACTAGTGGGCAGTGCCTGATAGACCAAAACAAATGGAACGGACTTGTAGATGTAAGCAGGATCATGATTTGACCTGGTATCACTGTCTCTGTAAGACTCTGTAACGATCCGCTTCAACAGGATGGAAAGGTTGTGGGTTTGAGTTTCACTGAATGTAAATACTATTATGTATGTTTTCAACGTACTGTTAAACTGTGGTTAGTCGAAGTCGTGTTTATTGGCATATTAACATATTGCAGGGCTGTGGAGGAAAATGAAATGTGGTTCAGCGCAGACATAACAATGTTCAGCAAATCCAGACAACAAATACATGCCATAAATAAGATATAGCAAAAATATAGCAGTGGGTAAATTTGGGATTTGAACAAATCAGCATAAATATTGAACTTCCACTTGTATTTACATTGTATTACCACTTCACCGGCATTTTCAGACATTATATCCGAAGTATGTTTTGCTCACGCCATGCTCTGTTTTTAGCTACGTGAATACTAAACGCTCCAGTGAACAATAACTTCAATGTGCTTGTTGAGCAATGGTGTGCGTGGTTGTTGTCTGTTGGACCAAGAAACAAGGGAAAAAATATAATGGACTGGATAAACTCAAACTGGGAATGCAAACTCTGTTAATTAATAATTGCAAAAACTCAATTTTTTCTTTTATTGCGGATTGCAAGTAATATCAATCAATTTGCAGTTGGGTTGTTTTGATTAAGTAATAATAAATTCATAATAAAAATAATAAAAAGCTCTCGTAATCTTTGTAATCTTCTCAGATGACAATGTAGAAGCCTCGTACAGGTTATTGTTGTTGATCATAGACTGTATGCACGTTATTACACGCAATACACTACGCTTTTCCTTCACGTGCTGCTTTTGCGAGATTCGGTGAAAACGTTTCAGCTTTTATTTTCCTGTTGCGACCTGAGAAAGATTTCACAGGTTCATTGAAATTATCCATCCTCGATTACTTTTAGTCAGCTTTGACAAAACTGCTCTCAGCTAGCTCGTCTTTTCTAAGTGTAAGTAGCCTTGTCACCTGACCTGAATACTGCTCGCTGATTTGCTAAAATTGCTAAAAAAAAAACTTATTGGCTTCTGTTCAAAAACAACAAGGTGCTTGTCAGCTTCTGCAGTAAAACGTGAACACTCACGATGCCTTGAAAGTGGACAATACCGGCAAAATGTGTTTAGGGTTAAGATCGTCCTATATGTGGAGAATAATATACGTCAGTCAGCTCTTTTTGTTTATTGACGTTTATTAACAATGATCAGTAACGGTTTTCTTAACATACTTAATTGGTTTATATCAACCAGGTGCAGAACACTATAGATACATTTGGTGGCTTCTTTTGTTGTCTAAATATCTGGCAACAACCCAGTAAAACTTTGTGAATATCTAGATAAACCTTAGTAAGCACCACAAACACCCTAGAAACTGCATTGCAATGTCATTGTAACCACCCGCAACACTTTTCACTCTTGCATTTTGGTGCTCATGTGAATGTTTGTGTGTGTGTTTTGTGTACACATTGGAGTATGTGGTCTATTGTCCCAACACGAGGAGCAGCTCTGAGTCATATAGTGACTAACCATCAGAACAGCTCAATACAGTATCTTGATTCACGCAAAACAAGCTCTCACACGAACATATGAATGCGCTTAGACTTCCACTTTGCACCCATAAAAGCGGTGCACACGTGTAGGTCTATGTAAGCTTGAGTGTCGGTCGCAAGGAGCAGGGTTGGTAAGGAGTTTGGTTAGGTAAGTAAAGTGATATAACCTCAATGCTCTATAACATACTGGATGATAAAACTGTGTCACAGCTTGTAATCTGGGTTTGAGGCCCTCAGGGGTGGAAAAGCTTTTCAGACATAGTTACTGTTTTACTAAAATGTTTTGACTAGTAGCTCCGGGGTAATTGTGGATGCATGTCAGGGAGAAACTCATTTTTAGTTGAGTAGTGTATGTAAAAGCTCAAATTGCTAAAATAGTCTCCACGAGGAAGCTTAATGTATTAAATAATGACTGATGAGAATAAAAACATGCAAAAAGGTTTGTTTGAAGATAAGATTTTGGGACAAGTTCTATAACAGAATCCAATAGAATGTTTCTACATAATAGAAAAATATTCTATGCACTTAGTTCTGGTTGCTGTCTTTTGAAGATCATTAATATAATGCAAGAACAGGTTTAATGTTTGTCTTGTAGTGTGAATGTTGTTTTTTGTTCTGGATGAGAGGCATTAGAGAATAAAGGTTTTTTGCTATGTCTTCATTTCACCTTTAAGCTGATTACAGGATGTTGAGTACAATATCTTTGTTTGCTAATGCAAGTTCATTGATGGCTTACGCCTCAACGTGTTGAGTTAGCATAATTCTGATATCTTATTGACAGTTGGAGGCGTACAGAACGGGCGAGCTGTGTTGAGTCACAGAAGTGTAATGTGCTGGGTGAGAGGAGTGTGTATTCAGTAGGTCATCATGTTGTGTGTGTGTGTGTGCGCGCATGCCCCAGCTGGTGTACATACAACAGGGAAGGGAGGAAAATCTCTTGTGGTAAATCCAGCTAAACCTGGTGAGCCATCTTGGACCAGCAACAAACAAGCTGGCCATAGCAGTTTAAGGTCACGGTTAAATGGAAGTAGTGCCAGATCTTATTTTCCATATTGTGACACACATCAGAGTGAAAAAATTAACGATGAATACAAGATCGCAGGGATAAGTTTAAGGGACTAAATTATTGGAGAAGTCCTGTGTACGTCACCAGAGAAAACCTTGTCATTTTCACTGGAAGAATGATAGTTGTGATATTTTAATGAAACAATATGAGATGTAAAAGTGAAACATGCAGTAATGATATATAACATGCATTTAGATAATGTTCAATTTCATGCTGCCTCTAATGTGTTCAATCTGGTTTATAAAGCTGGTTGACCAGCTAGAAACCAGCTGCTTTCTTGAGCTGGATTTCCCAGCAGTTCTGGGGACTGTTTTCTCTCTTTTTCATTCTCTCTCGCTCTCGACCTGGCTCTCACTTTCATGCTCTCTAAGTACCAGTCCTCTCATCTGTATCAAGAACACTTTGAATCTATAGTGTCACACTGTCCCTCATGGACTTGCGTTTTCTCATGTTTGTTTGGTCTGTGTCTCTTATAGTTCTCTGAATTAGTCCTCTGTCTTTTGGTTGTAGAGATAGGCCTTTTCTCAGCTAAATCCTGTAAACTCCTCACTGTCAATCTATCAATCACTTTTATTTATATACTAGAAATTAGGTGCCCCCATCTAAACAAGCCAGAGGCAACAGCAGCAAGGAACCAAAACCCCATCCATGAGTGAATGGAGAGAAAAAAAAACCTTGGGAGAACCAGGCTTAGTTGGGGCCAGTTCTCCTCTGGCTGGACTCCCAGCACCTAATTTCCAGTTCAGTTGTAAGTGCATGTCAAAGGACTTAAAGTGTGTGTGTTTGTGTGCATCTGGATCCAGCGATCTCTCCATGGAGCTCATCTAGGTGTTGTGGTCTCCAATGAAGATCATCTCTTTGTGCTAATCCACCATCTGATCTGGATACGGTCTGAGGAACAGAATAGGAGAGAGACTAACTAATATTAGCGTAGATGCCATTCTTTTTACGATGTAACGAGTACATCGTGTGTTAAGGGGAGTGTTCCCGGTTCCGGCTGATGTAATATGCAGCCTAACAATCCTTTAACGGATTTGATTAATAAATGTGTATCAGTGTGTTATGTGTAAGCCAGAGTAAAGAG
>JAUMHR010000052.1:2071249-2095489 GCA_032361145.1 Enteromius fasciolatus | reverse complement strand
TGTGTGTGTGTGTGTGCAGAAACTGTTCCAAGTATACAGTGTGCTGCAGGGTCACGATTATTTCAGTCCCCACTAGCAGCTAAATCCGGAGTTCCTGAAATATCAGAGAAGCCTTTTAACAGAGCGACACCATGAGCCAGAGAGGAGTGGGTGGGCTTGTGTGCGCTTGTAGGATCAAAATACACACTGACTAAACCTGCTGAGCAATGAATAGCTCACGCACTGTATACAAACAGTCTCTGAGTATTGCCGCATAATTATTTGTCTTAAGACTAATTTATACCTCATCACCAAAACTGCAGCGTAAAGACTGTGTTAAAGTTAAAGGGTTGTGCATTTCATCTGTAAGTGTTACACTGCATGATGAGTTTGTAGCTCAGGACTAACCCAGCAGGTTATGCAGCATTTTATGGATGACGTGTTTTGCATCTCGGGCCTGTTTGATAGTATAATAAGTGTGTGTTTATTTTGTGCTACAGAAAGAGAAAGCCTGTGTGTGTCCCACTTGAAACACTTATGCCAAGTCCAAAATTATTGTGCACTAGGCGTCCTTTGCTGTATGGGTATATATGCGCGTGCCAAGCAATTTCAATCGGGTGTGTGCGCGCACATGCTTGCCAATATTTGTGCATCCAGTGTGTGCCATGTGTGTTCAGAATGCGTGGGAAGCAGAGTGTGTTTGCATGCGTGGGTGTTTCGTGGGAGCACAGCCGGTCTTCTCACTTTGGTGTCTCCCTAAAGGACACTTTAATTTTAGACCCGTCTTTTTTCCCTAATCTGTCCATCCATCCTGTTCAAGCCTTCTGCTGTTCCTTTCGTCCCTCCACCCCTTGCTCTCTTTCTCTCTATCCTTCTCTCTCTCCATCACGCCTGGCCTAATGAGATTAACCTCAGTGTCTCTCTTGTCATAGACACACACTCATACACATGCAAATAATCAAACTCGAGCAACACAACACAAGTATACACACCCCTTTATGTACACATGCACACAGACACCGCTGGCTTGACTCCAGGGCTTTGCTCTGTTCGTCCCCTCCCTCCAATCGTGCTCACCCTCTGCCAAGAGGCCCTAGGAAGGGTTATAATGACCTCAGTGTACTCACCCTACAGGTGAACTCCCACAAGCCCATCTGTGCACCCTTTTCTTCCATTAGAATACAGAAGAGCACTGCCCCCTAGAGGCAGAGTGTGGCACTGTAATTCTGGAGGGTTCCTTTGTTATTAGCTGCCTTCAGGCCAAACACTCATGCAGACTACAAAGGATGTGTTTTCCCCCTGTGTTTAATGGATTTGGCAGTTATTTGTGCCTCATCCCCTTATGTCCCATCTCTTCTCTTTTCTTTCTCTCTCCAGTTGGCAGGAGTAGCAGTAAACAGCTTCTCCTTCTTGTTGGTGAGTGGCCCTCTCTGTTTTGCAGTGGAGGGCTTCACACTCACAGCTAGTGTGGTGAGTAGCCATGTGTTCTGTTCTCTCAGTAGAATTTAGCACTGAGCAATAATTTATGTCAATAAGAATATTTGCTGCTTGTTAAAGCATATTAAATAATTTTGTGTTGTCGACTAAACTATTGAAAAATGTTGTCGTTAATAAATCTAATATCTTAATATTTTAAAGTAACACTGATACTGAAGTGCGTCTAATAAATAAAGAGTGTCTGCTCTGCCATCGATAGCTTGGCTCAAGTTAGAAGACAGCATAATGGTTCAGCAGTTGAATAGTTCAGTGTCACAACCACTTTATTACATGTTGGAAAGAAAGCAAGAATTTAAGTATTTTTCCCAGCAGGGATAGATTTATTGGCTAAGATAATAAAGACATGTTGAAACTAAATTGTCTTCGTTTATTGTCTAGGCTGGATGCATCACACATCAGAACAGTTCACCGGGTGCAGCACACGGGACCCTTTTTCTCTGGACGGACTCAACCGGGGACCATGGGCTCCCGTGGGCAGCCGCGCCTGGCCACCTCCCTCCAGGTAATATTTCTCATGATCAGGGCCGCATCATGCTTTTAGTGACTTCACTGATAAAGTTAGGCTATCTGAGCTACGAGAAGGAAAGATCACTGTAAACCTTTTTTTTTTTTTTTTATCACTCGATAGGTGCTTACCAGGTGTCAGTCAGCACCAGTTCCTCCCTCATATGCCACCTAGTCACGTGACTGGGCTAAATCATCCTAGCAAATTCTTGAACAATGGGTGAGTTTTTAATGAGCTTTATTATTGTTTTACAAATACTTCTGGCAAAAGTTTGTTAATGTGTCCTTGTATTTCCAGTCCCCTACATCGAGGAGATAAGCAAGACCTGTCTCAGGCTTTGCTGCCAGGATTACAAAGGATACCCCCTGCTCCTCCCAGACCTTGGGAACCAACTAGAACTGGCCAGGGATATGAGCCATTGCCTGGTGATAACCACAACCGACTACACCATGGCTACAATGCAGGATTTCCTGCACACCTCACAGCTCGAGCCAGTCAGCTGCTGAAGGTGATTATTGAGCTTATGGTTATCTTGTTATATAAAGATGTATAGTCTTCCTGTATGAATCAGTATTTTTAATGTGTAAGTAGTGAAAGACAAAGGTTGTCATACAGTTTTTTGTTTAATTGAATGTACAGCGCTCTGAACTATGTCTATGCCAACTTGTCTTTCTCTTGCTTTATCAACAAGTACGGTGCTCCTCATCCTCCGCTCCCAGCCCATGGCTCACGGCCCATGCCTCCATTACCTGATATGTGGACTCAAACTCAGCAGCAACCCAGGGGATCTCATTCTCATTCTGGACAGTTAAAACGGCTTGGGCCCCCTCTTGGAGAGCACTCTGTCATTCAGCATACCCCTGCTCCATCTCTGCACCGGCCCATGGAGGACTGCCCCAGTCCGAACAAGAGAAAGAAGAACTCTGGGTCTGAACAGGTTAGTTGAGAGCATATCATGACTTTTGATATGCTTACCTCTGCATTTTTTTTTGTCCTAAAATGTGCCTGAACCATGCCCTATTTTTTGCTGCTGCTGCTTATAACAGACACCTCATTCCGCCATGCAACGCATATCCGGGCCGCCTGTACATTTGAATCAGCAGCCATCCTCCAACAACCCCCCACCCAAACCTGGCTTTTGGAACCCATTGCACAAAGGTGGAGCACCCTGGAACCTGAATGAACACAAAAGCAGACCCATTGATTTCCAGGTCAGTCACTGCTGAACTAAATGTTTATATACAATAATATGTTTGTATTGTGTCTGATAGTTTAATATATGGTATCATGTGTCACGGCAGCTTTTATCAGCTTTCACTTTTAGCCATTGTGACAAGCTATAAATCAGGTGCTAATTAATTTAGCGGGAGTAACTATTTAGATCTGTCTGTAATCGGAGTCCTGTAGCATGAAATGTGTTTTGACTAACTGAGATCAGTGAAGATAGACCGTTGTGTAAAACAGCAAACTGATGACTTTGAAAGACTCAACATCACACAATAGACTTTCATTTTTGTTTTGCACTCAATGTACTTGACTTACTTAACCAATTACTATTCTCTGTTTACAGGATTCAGCTAAGTCAGGAATTGGAAGCTTCCCCTATAAACCACCTCCGTTGAATCCATCAGCCACGTCTTCACCCACCATTCCCAACACAAGAGGCTACGAAGAAAGCAGAGGTCATCCACAACAGTCCCACAAGACTGCTCAGTCACCACAGTCTCTGGGACCACCTTCACAGAACCCTCATATCCACCAATCTACATACCCCTACCCCAACATCCGACCTTCAGCCCAGACCCAAGTGGAACCACGTGGTACTACTTCACAAAGAGGACATGATTCTACATTGAGATCTTTAAATAAACAGGCTCCACCACCACCTACATCCTCATCATCACCACGGGCAAACGGGGAGCGCCCTGCACCCTCACCAGCAAACCACACCTCTGTGCCTTACAGTCACCCCCAGTTCCAGCCTCACCCAGGGCTGGTCCATTCCAGCCCACCAGCCAGCAACCAGGCCCAGGCCACAGTACCTCAGCACAACCCCCATAAACCCTGGAGGAACCAGGTAACATACATAGTTTTGCATTAAACAAAACCTTTCTTATGCTCAAAACCTAAAATTGGCTGTTTAAAATTAGTACATATAGTTACAATTTTGTGTACTATGATTGTTGACCCTAATATTCATTTCCCTTTAGGAATCACCAGACTTTTCAGCAAGAGGCGATTCTCAGGTTGCCGCACGCCTTTCTCAGGCACTGAATAGGCATGCTGGGGGTGACCAGGGTCCAGGGACCCCCCAGTGTGTGAGCCCTCCTCAGGCCCCTGTTCGAAAACCTGTCATTACCCCAAACCTAGAAACTCCTCGTCCTCCTTGCTCTGTGCAACTATATACCAATGTTGGAAGCATCCCTGCCACAAGCTTAGCACCCTCTCCCACCTCCTCCATTTCCAGCACCGTGAGCAGCTGGAGGGCAACGGATTCCTCAGTGTTAATCTCAAACCCAAACCATGTATCCATGATTGGTCAAAACGTAACACATCCAGGGTATCAGGGTGTCCACCCTGGTGTTGAAACCCTTCCAAACCAATATAGAGGGGCACAATCTCAGATTCAGTCCAATCTACCCCACACAGGACAAGGCAGACCTAACTACACCCCAGTGTCCTCTTCTCCCTCTACCCTAAACTCAGGTTTTCAGAGATCAGGGGAGAGCGTCATCACCAGCAAGACTTCTCAACACTTCTTCAACAGTCTCCCTCAAGTCAGTTCACCTTTACATTGCCCTCCACTTCCAGAACCCATTAAGGTCAGCTCAGCTCTCAAGCCAATTTCTAGTAATTCATACATCTCAGCACCCATTCAAGCCTCCTCCTCAATTTCTCAGGCAACTACTACTGCTTCAGCCCCAGTCTACCCAAGGTCTTGTTTGCAGCCAGTGGCGTCAAGCTCTCAGTCTATTGTTGATGCTTTGAATAAACTTGATGCAGAGCTGCAAGGCCACATGCAAGCAGAAGAGAGGAGGAGAGACCAGGATGAAAAAAGAAAACAAAACGTAGAACGCCAAGAAATGGAGACAAAGCCACACGGCGAGTCTGCCATCAAGAGTCTGGAACGCTTGCTGTCAGGTAGCACAGATGAGCCTCCACCTCCACGTTTGTCTCCAGCCAATGCACTCTCCTCCATCTCGCCTCCTAGCCAGATTTCACCACCTTATCCCTGGTTGAGTCGAGGAGGAGTACCCCCACGTCTTTCTGGAACTGCAGGAAATGTTATGGAACGGTCACAACCACCTCCCCTTACCCCCCAGACAGAATATGCCCGTGAGAAGCAAAGGCAAAGAGAGAAATGGAAGAGTGGCGCGCCGTCTCAGAATTCCACTGGGAATCTCACATACCCCTCAGAGCTGGGTCTCAATAGACCCTCTGACAACCGCCACACCATGCAATTGAAACCTGACCCATCCAAAGATGTCACCATGTTGAAAGCTTCTCATAATGCTGAGATTATAAATGCAATTCCCAACCCTCCACCTCTGCGAGAGCCACCCAAACTTTACCAGGCTTTCCCCAAGGATGTTCGCTCTTCATGCGCACCTATCAGCACGACGACAAGCAGCTTTCAAAAACATATGCCCAGTACAGAACTTGGTAGTCTGAGTAGCAATGCTAGAAGTTGCAGTGGTGACTCTGATGGTGCCCAATTTGAGGAGGAAACGTCTGAGCTCTTGCCTGATGGACTGGCTAACATTATGAAGATGCTTGATGAGTCCATCAAGAAAGAGGAGGAGTTGTATTCTTGCCAGAGCGAAGAACAGGCAGTACCGAAAACTTTATTTTCTTCAAATGTTGCACCTTTGAAAAGTTATTTGTGTGCTCCAGACCTCATGCCTGCCCTAAAGCAATCTCCAAATGTGGATTATCGTCCAGATGGCCATTCAAGCCCACCTGTGTTAAGTCGACAAGGTTCACTGGCATCTCCTTGTAGTCGTACTTCATCACTTGAGGAAGAAGAGGAGGTTCTTAAAGTCATTCCCAAGCCTGCCAATTTCAATAGTATGCAGTCCCAAGAAAGCAATCTTGCCACTACAGGAACCAACTATCGCCATAGTGACTTGGCCAAGCTGTATGGACTTTCAGAGGTAGTGAAAAGTGAGTGCGAGGATGATGAAGAGGAGGTGGATCGGGATGAAGATGAAACTCCATCCTGTTCACCACCACCACAGCGGCCACACCTCCATCAGACAGGTGTGAACAGCATGTTTAAAAACCTTGCATCTGTACTTGGGAGCCCGAAGTACACCTACCGAGGCGGACCCTTTGGTCGTCCTCCTCCCTCAGCTTTAATAGGAGTTAAGTACTCTTCATCTCTTTCTCTGGAGCCTGACATTTGCAGACAACAACAAAGCACTTCTCCCACATCAAGTTTATCCAGTCATCCAGGCTTTAGCAGTCCAACGCAAACCCCAGCCAATAATAACTCAGGACAGCCCTGTCCCCTCTCACCTACGGATTGGGAATCAGAGAGGAGAAGAGGGGATAAGATAAGCCAATCAGATCTTTTGGGCAATGATGATGAGGATGATATTTCTGAAGAATCCACAGGAGAGAAAGATTCTGTAACTGTAAATGACTTGTTGAAAAAACGACCAATACTGACCACCATCTCAGAGTCTTCACTAGCGGAGCTTGGTCACAACTATGAGGTGAACAAACACATACTCCCTCAAAGGCAGAGTTCAAAAGCAGAGTTGCGGGAGACATGCAAACCTGAAAAAGAAAAGGATCGACATAGAGAACGAGAGAGGAAACACAAACACAGCAGCAGTAGCAAAAAGCATGAGGACAGGAAAGAGAGAAAGAAAAAGCACAGAGAAAGACACGACGATGCATCTCTTTCCTCGTCCTCATCTTCCAGCTCCAGTCGACGGCACAGGGACGGAAAGTCACACAAGGAAAAAAAGAGCAGGCAGGTACTAGGTAACCTGGACCTTCAGAGTAAGGAGTTTAGGGAGAAGGAGCAGGACCGTGACGGAGATAAGAAGAGAAGGAAGGAGGAATGTAGCCGACCCCAGAGTGAAGGAGAAGAGTGGGCACGGAGTAAAGACAAGGGCACCAGCTCTGGACATTCGTCTGATCTCCCATCAGCTTCTTCAGCATTATGTTCTGATGACGTTCAAAAACTAAAAGCACTGACAGATGGGCCACCCAAAGAACTGAAGATACGCCTCATAAAGGTGGAGAGTGGGGACAGGGAGACGTTTATTGCTTCAGAGGTAGAGGAGAGGAGGATTCCTCTGGAGAAAATCACCATAAAGAACACAGCTAGTGAAATCATCAGAGCCTGCAAGTAAGCAATATTTGAGTGCAGGAAATCCTTTAAACAGATTATTGCTTGCCTGCAGTTGGAATTTATTTTGATGCGATTTGGACCATGAAAGGCCATATCTAATGTTTAAATTTTTTGTTTCAGGGGGGCTCGCGTGAAGGAGAAATTTAAGGAATCGTACCTCCTGCCTGCTCTCTCTGTTAAACCAGTTTTGACTACAGAACTGCCCATCCCTCGAGAGAAACTCAACCCACCCACACCTAGCATCTATGTAAGTGCTGCATTAGCATCGACAGCATCTCCTGCCCCCTTGTGGACTTTTTTTGTATATTATATACACACACAAAAACCTCTGCTCAAATAAAAACACAGTTGATGCTGAAATGTATAAAAGTTAGTTTAATGATCCTATGTTGTTGTTTCTCTGCAGTTGGAAAGTAAAAGAGATGCGTTCTCTCCAGTCCTTCTGCAGTTTTGCACAGATTCCAAGAACCCAATTACTGTCATCCGGGGACTAGCTGGCTCCCTCAGATTAAGTACGTTTATGCATTAATTATGGACTGATGGACAGATACTCCCAAGTCATACATTTTAACAGTTGGAAACTAAATTATTATTATTAAAAAAAATGTATTCCTTCCTCTTCATAGATCTTGGTCTGTTTTCCACTAAATCTTTGGTGGAGGCAAATGCGGAGCATGCAGTAGAGGTCAGGACCCAGGTCCAGCAGCCAGCTGATGAGAACTGGGATCCCAGCGGCACTGGCCAGACCTGGCCCTGCGAGAGCAGCAGGTCGCATACAACAATTGCCAAGTATGCTCAGTACCAGGCCTCCAGCTTCCAAGAGAGCTTACAGGTATGAACACAAACATACAACCAACACAACAAAAATTAGGTGGCATCCCTAACACAGTGTTTTAGTTTCCAGAGATTTGTTAATTTTGCAAATACTGCCTAATTCTTGTTTGTACAATTCTGTCTGATGTAAAATATAAAATGAATCTTATGCATCTGTACAATTGTCTGCCTTTAAAGGAAGAGAAGGGCAGTGATGACGAGGATGATGAAGAAGAAGATGAGAAATCAGCCACTAACTCTGAGAATACAACCAGCAACTTAACTCCCAGCTCCAGGTAATTCTTGATTTTGTCCAAAAAATCTGCCTCTTATTTTGTTTGTAATTGTTACTTGTTACTTTTGTACGCATGTTTGTATAAAACAACTCTTCAAAATGTTGTGACCTTAAAATGGTTTAATTTGTCTTTATAGTTTAGAGCAGAAACCTGTGGGGAAGATCATAAAATTTGGCACCAACATTGACCTGTCCGATCCCAAAAGGTAAGACCTACTGCGTACAATCGTATGAATGTAGAACCCAGAGTGTGTACAAATCCGTTTTAACTAAATTGTGTTTTGTCTTTAGATGGAAGTCTCAGTTGCAGGAACTGCAGAAGTTGCCGGCTTTTATGCGTGTGTCCTCCAGCGGGAATATGCTGAGTCATGTTGGCCACACCATTTTGGGAATGAATACAGTGCAACTCTACATGAAAGTCCCTGGCTGCCGCACACCAGGTTTGACGCAATCACTAATAGCCGCCTTATGCGTGATGTAGAAATCAAAGATAATTGGTCTGCCTTGGCAAGTAGTTTTTTCATTGATGTTAAATGCTTGCATCATCAGGACACCAGGAGAACAATAACTTTTGTTCCGTAAACATCAATATTGGGCCTGGAGACTGTGAGTGGTTTGCTGTTCATGACAACTACTGGGAGGCCATCAGTGATTTCTGTGAAAAGTAAGAACGAGCACAGTCAAATAACACCAATAGCCAAACAATGTTTAAGTCTTGTATATACTTGTTAAAATAAATAGTAAATTGTTTGTGGATTTTTCTCTTAGGCATGGAGTCGACTACCTGACAGGGTCATGGTGGCCGGTTCTGGATGATTTGTACCGTGCTAACATTCCTGTGTACCGGTTCATCCAAAGACCAGGAGACCTGGTATGGATCAACGCAGGCACTGTACACTGGGTTCAGGCTGTGGGCTGGTGCAACAACATTGCCTGGAACGTGGGACCGGTCAACTGTGAGTAACCTACACATATTAACTTGTCATTCAAAAACTGGTACATGTATGTGTGTGTGCGCGCCAGGAATAGCCAACTTGAAAATAAAATCTAGTTGCAACATTTTATCAGTCATGACAGTGAGGCAAAATGTAATTTAAAGCAATTAAATGTGCAAAACTAAAATCCTAAACCCTTTTTTTCCCCTGAATCTGTAGCTTATCAATACCAGTTGGCTTTAGAGAGATTTGAGTGGAACGAAGTAAAGAAAGTCAAATCCATCGTTCCCATGATTCACGTATCTTGGAACGTGGCACGGAACGTCAAAGTCACTGATCCAGACACTTACAAGATGATCAAGTGAGTATGCAGAATCAAGTTGCATTACAGTTTAGTCGCTTAAAACCCTTGCTGCAAGTACTGCATGAAGCTAACTGAGACTCGTTATATAGCTCAAAGTTTGATTGCCTCCATTTGTAAGTCGTTTTGAATAAAAAGATCTGCTAAATGTAATCCATTTGCCTTTCTTTTTTTCAGACACTGTCTCCTTCAGTCTATTAAGCACATTCAGATTCTGAGGGACCAGCTAGTGGCGGGAGGAAAGAAGATTTCCTACCAGAGCAGAGTGAAGGAGGAGCCGGCCTACTACTGTAACGAGTGTGACGTGAGTGCATGGTGCTTCTTTATTTGTAAAGTATAGGCAGATCTTACAAAGACTTCCAAAATAAAAAGTTGTCATCGCAAAGTTGCACGTTAATAATGCAAGTTTCTGTTTGTGGTGTTCTTGTGCAGCTGGAGGTGTTTAATCTGCTGTTTGTGACCAGTGAGAACGGCAGTCGGAAGATGTATGTGGTGCACTGCGAGGACTGTGCACGACAACGCAGCCCAAACCTCTCCAATGTAGTAGTGCTGGAGCAATACCGCATGGAGGAGCTCATGAGCGTGTATGACTCGTTCAGCCTGGTGAGTGCACTCACACGCTTCAAAGTCAACAAACAGCAGCAATGTTTCAAAAAGAGCTAACCTTTATCATTTGTGTGTGTGCTTTCCCAGGCTACCAGTTCCAGCTCCCAATGAGGTCCTCTCATTCCTTTCCCCTCACACAGCCATAACCAAATCTCCTGCTTGCAGGACAAGATCTTTTATTTTAGTCCAATTAAGACTTAAAACATTTACAGTTGGGAAAAAAAAAAAACTTACTACTGTTGATATTTGTTGAACAGCCAATCGAGAACCAGTTTACTCAGCATTGTTTACAGAACCAATCAGCCAATAAGACTCCAGTTTACTTCTGTCGGTCTTGTTCCAACCCCTGAATGGCTCTGTGGGACTTCAAGTGGAACGCAGTTTGGTGCTGTCATGGCTTACAGAGTTGCCGAGATCCTGTCCGTTTGGGTTTTGTTCTTGTTTTTTTTTTTTTTCTCTCTTTTGGGGGATTTTGAATACTGAAATGTGTAAATGCTCTTTGTATTTTTCGTGGGTGCTTTTTTTTCCCTTCAATAATTTATTATTTTTAAACCTAGAACAGCCTAGATATATACCACATTGGCCTTGTGACTTGTATTTAGTGAAGAGATAAAAATTAATAATACTAATAATAGAGCTATGGACATTTTTCTAAAGCATTAAGAATTAAAAGAAATACAGTTGTTCAGAATGCTTCAAAACATACGGGTTTTAAAAGACTTTTTCAGTTTCAGTATGGAATGTTGTGTTTATATCATCAGGACAAGCGTTTTAGGATTGCATTTTTTCATCAATCATTTTTCCTGCTTTTTGTGAGTAATTGCTCAGTTGTTTTGTTCAGTGAATTGTTTCTCGCCTCTATACAGATGGATTATCTTTTTTTTTTTTTTATTTAAAATTTTTTCTATTTATTGGATATAAAATGTTCTCCCCTGCCTCAACATGATTATCAAATATGTATTAAGGGTTTCTATTGTTAGTCTCAATCTTTTAAGATTTCAAGGGTGCTGATTGTTTTTGAGTTTTGGTGCTTGCCCCTTTAAATATCTTTCCTGTCTATTAAATATCTCATGACTGACTCCACGTGTCCACGTAGACCGTAGAGAGGGTAGGCTTTGAGTACTCAGTTGTCTGTTATACACAAATGTTTTGAAAAGACTTGTATGTGATCACTGTTATATATTTGAACACCTGTTCACTTGCCAGTTTAAATGTTTCTTTTGAACAAATAAAAGACAGATTACACACAGGGGGCATGTTCATATGAATTCTCCAAACAGACCTGTGCTCTTTGGAATAATTTGTTTTGTTTTTAACTAAGATGGTGACTTGGACTGATGTCAGTAATTCTGAGCCTAGATTAGCAGCTACTCTCATGAATTCAGATAATTCATGAATCGGGGCTAAAATCAGTTTTTGATACTCTTACACATTTATTGGTGCTTCTGTCCTGTTGTAAATGCTGTTTGTTTGACACAGTTGTGGGGCTGAACACAGCAGGCGTAATCTATATACACACAGTATACTGTCATTGGCTGTGTTTTATCATACTGTAAGAAAAGAAATCACATTAAACTGTAAATTGCGGCATTTTACTGGAATGAGTAACAGTGTGAAAGGGGGTTTAACACATTGTTTTTGATTTATATACTGTAATTTCTTACAGATTTAGAAGCGTTAGCATCAAATAATTCATGTATTATCAGGAAAATGGTTTTGATTATGATATAGATGGTGCTGAATTCTTGAGCTACTCTCTTTTTTTGTTTTGTTTTGAGAAATATTTTTCCTGTTGCAATATACACACTTTCCTCTTTTCCTCATTTTTATTTTATTTTTGTGGTTATTTAAAATCTGCACTGTTTTGGAATTCACACACGAAGCAAACTGAGCCAGACCTGTCTTAAACACTTTGTGAATTCGTGTGTCATTGATATGATTACTCTGAGTACTATTAAATGCTTTTGATAAACTTTGATCTGTGCCATGTCTCTGTATTCATTCACTCAAAGCAACAGGGTTTCAAAAACCTTGATGCTTCAATAAAGCCCAGTGCTTAAAAACACAGTTGTGATTTATAGCACAGGGTTTCTGCGGGGCATTAAAAAGCATTAAAAGTCATTAAGTTGATTTTGCAAAAATTAAGGCCTTAAATGGCATTAAAAAAAGCATTAAATTGTTTTAAATTGTTTACAGGCATTAAAACTTTATTTTGTTGAAGAAACAAATATTACCAACTTATCTTGAATATAGCCTGTATAATTAATAAATTTGATTGTCGCGAAGTATGATAAACACGGAACCGGTTTGGTACTTGCTTCTGGCCGGTCCGAAATTGTGTGACACAGACTTTCTAAGACCGGCGACTGTGATGTGTAGGGGAAAAAACAAAGCAGAAAAATGTAAACGTTCAAATTCCAGACAACATGGCTGGAGGATAAACAAGGACAAGGGATGGGTACCGAGTTTTGGTACGTAATCGTACCGGTGCTAAATTATAAAAGAGCGAAGTATCACCAAGCATTAACAGTTCTGCTAAAAAAAAATAATTCCTATTTATTGCTAACTAATCGTTCCTTAGCATATTTTAACCTTTTCTATAATATTATTTTTAAATTAAAACAATAAAAATAAAGAAGTGTTGTTAGTTTTGTTCTCAATTAGTTTTTGTATTATAATTTTTTTTTTTATATATATATTTAAAATACAACAAAAGGTACCGTTAAAGTATCGGATCGATAAGGGATATCAATAAAAGTAATACTGTTAAAATCTTAATGATACCCATCCCTATTTAGGACATGTTTGCAGCCTGTTGAAGGTCAAAATGAAGAAGGATTTTGTAACGTTTGTAAGAGGGTCGCACATGAAGTTCGAGGGACACGAATTGTCGCTAAAAGGCAGACAGCAATTAACTGTCTAGTTACTTTTCTGCTACTACTACTACAAGTACTACAACAGCCCCTGCTGTAGTCACCAGTATCCAGTGGAGCTCTATGGTAGGAAAATAGGAGACATCTTCAATGAAAGCAAATTAATTAAGGCACTGCAATTTTGGTTGTAGTTGCTTTAGCACCTTTTAATTTTCCATACAGTTTTAGCCTCTAAGAGTTCAAAGTTTCAGATTTTTTTTTCTGTTCAGAAAATTTTGAAATCTGCAAATAGAAGCTGACATTTTAAGCTGTCTCCTGATCCATTTCTAATTATGTTTATCAGAGGAATACATGTTCAAAAAATACATTATAATATACACGCATTCATACACAGGCATGTTAGTTATTTGTTGTGTATGGCATTAAAAAATTTTGAAATGGCATTAAAAAGGGCATTAAAAGGCATTAAATAAGATTTGAAAATCCTGCAGAAACCCTGATAGCAGTAACTGAAAAAAAACATGCACCTGTGACAAAAATGCGTACATTTATAAGTGTAAATCTTTTTATATGATTTTACACCACACTAAAAAAAACTGCGAATGTTTCCTACACGCCATCACAGTTTTGTCATCATACTGTCATTTCATCAGCATGTACCAAGCACGCTGTTATCTACACTTGTTTATTCATCTCATGTTTTCATGTCAGATTCATCCCTATCAAACTTCTTTCCTGTTCTTCTCTGCTGACGCAGGTTCAGCGGAACCAGAGCTTGTTTACGTTTGTGATCAGTGCTCAGTAATATGCCCTATCACTATCAGTACACTTTTGGCTCAAGAAACGGACGTAAAGGCTCTTGCAGATGAAATGATGGTCAGATACACCAAGCGTTCATTCCAACTGACAATTGTTTCGCAACAAAACGTAATTTATGCTCAGTTATTGCAGAAATGTACTCCCATCATAACACTCCCAATATGTTAGCTGACAATTTTATAGAAAAAAGGAACTCACTCACAAAACTACCCTGGACCACAAGTAAAGAGTTCAAAAAACACAGAGGTTCACTCAGAGGTTAATGTTGCACAGGCTTGCAGATATCCTACTTCCTGTAAGTACAGGAAGCTCTTTGCACCCTTCCTTTATCACATTACTCAATTTTCCTCCATTCAGAAAGCCAAATCCTTGTTTAATGTACAAAAACCGAAGACGAGCATCACTAAGGTAAACTCAAAATAGCAATAGACATGTTTAGCCTATAAAAAAAATATATATATATATATCAGCGGTTGCAACTATTGACCGCAAACCTAGAGTAATATTTGGGATATTATTTGCATTATTTGTGTGCTACAACAGCGCTCATTTATATATTTAAAAAAAAAAAAAAAAAAGGGTCTCTGACGTAGAAAAGTGCTTCTCGTCATGTGAGGGTCGAAGCAGACGCGCAAACTTTTTATTGTTGGAGTATTGCAGGTTTTTAAAAAAAAGTTCTTGCAGTTTTGAATCATGATGATTGGTGATTTACGTTGACGCAACATTAATTAGAAATCGTTTTAAGGCAGATAGCTGAAACTATTTATTTGGGTTTTATAGATTTCACATCTGAAAGCGACGAATGTGCAGGTTTTCTGTTTGTACTTTTATTCTATGACTCACACATACGCATATCTGAGAAATTATCTAATTTAGGGTGGTTTCTATGCAACATTTTATAAATAAGGGAGGCCCCAGCATTTACGCAGTCATTACAGCCATAACTATCTGCCACACAAAAGAAAAAAAGTAATAAATAAAAGTAATACAAAAATTTCCACTTTTCTCTTAGCACAGGTCTTATCTTTTCAGTCTTAAACCGCCCTCTTTTGAGTGAGGTCAGGGGTCACTACCCAGGGGAACAGACGGAGGGTAAACACTGACTCTAGAAAGCAGTGCGAAATCTTCTGACAGACTTTAATTGATCTGTGTTTGATTTCTACCACAGATGCGCTCTTATCAGTTACGCAACCCAACATTTACTCTATTCCGCCCATGTGCACCCACTCACACTGTATTTTCTGATATTCTTTTCATCATGAAGGAGAAACCATGCTCCTCCACGTCCTTCTTTCAGCTCTCTCAATCTGTCCTTACCATCAGCTGTTTGTGATCTTTCGTTTATCCCATGTGGCCTTCAAGACTGGAGTCTGATCAAAACACCCTAAAACAGCCTCGGTCACGTAAAATGTTCAACTATGTTAACCTTGGTGTATGTATGTTTGCATATATATATATATATAAAATACACAAATACACACACACAGCAGTCAACATTTGAAGTGGATCATAAAAGTTGGGGTATTGTAAAGTAAAAGGTTATGATCAACTTCAAACAAACCTGATGTGTGTTTGTATATATATATTTATATACACACACAGTGTAGTAAACCTTTGAAGTGGATCAAACCTTTTATTAATGTCGCCCGAAAACCTAATATTTCAAAATTCATTCTCGTCTTAGGACAAATTTTATTAACTTTTTTGATCCACTTCAAATGTTGACTACTGTATGTGTCTGTCTGCATGTGTGTATGTCGGTGCGATGGCTAAGACAATCTTGCTTTAATCTCTGCATAGTACTCTTAAATGTAGCCCTTTTTATTATTATTCATTTTATTTTAGTATTTAGTTTAAGTATTTCGGGGTTTTTTTCTTTGCATGAAAAACCGCTAAAATTCAAATTTTCATTTGTATGAAACAGAAGTCCTAAGTTCTTCTTAAAAAGGAAAAAACTAAAATAATGCACATAAATAAGACTTTGGGTTGCTGTTATCTCTTCAATGCCCCCTGAAAGTCTAGGGTGGAGGATGATGGATAACATGCTTTTATACACAGATTATACAGAGATGGCAATATCAACTAAACCAACACATGATTACAGGAAAACAAACACTCGCCACCATGTGGTAAGAGCAGTGCGAGTAAAGAATGGAGGTTTGGAAGATGTGGTGGAAATGTGAGGTGGTTTCAAGTCCTCTCGATCCATCAGGAGTAATTAAAGTTCTCACTTTGGCTCTTTAAATAAACATTCCTCCCCCCACACAAAGAGTGAAGAAAGAGCGAGAAGAGAAGGGTAAGAAAGAAGGGGAGGGGGCATGAGAGAGGCACAGAGAAAGGCACTGCTATAACTGCCAGGCAAGACATCCATCTCTCAGTCTGCCTCACAGAGAGAGAGAGAGAGACAGTGGACAGTATCTGAGCTTCAGAGAACATAAAGAAACGAGCGCAACCATCAGATTGATAAGAAAGGAAAAACTTTATACGTTTTTGAACAAGGAATTCCAAACAAACTTCTATTTCCCAAAAACAAGGAGCGTATGGTGTGTTACTCAAAGGCAACCAAAAGAGGACGACTACTGGAGTTACACCATCGGGTGAGTGGAGGGTGCATGCAAGACTGACCTATCACAGTCGACAGCAGGGGAACGTTTGGAATTTACACCGATACATGCGTCTGCTAGATTACTCTTTTTACATTGATTCACGTAACCGCTAGCTCAGCAATAACTGCAAGTGCACGTCTGTATAACCTAGTGCTCAGTGGCGCGTCTGTAACACATAACACGTAGCATCTGAGACGGTTTACCAGTGAAATTAAATACGGATGTATCAAGACATCAGGCAAAAGCATATATTGGTGGGAAAATAATGTCAAAACAATTTGCATTTGAAGTACTAAAGTCACATCAGACCTTTTGGTGCAAATGGAAAAGTAATACCCATTCCACCTTGAACCTACAAAATATTAAGAATAAACTGAGCTCATTCCAGCTTTATACACGCAGAAAAACCAGCATCTAGTTACTAATCACAAAGTTTTGACTCATTCTTGTACTTACATTTAATTCTCACCAAGTTCAGAATTGACTTTAGGGGGTGGAGAAATGTGGAGTAATCCAGGTTTGGCATGGTGTGCGCTTGTGTTCACGTTTCCTGTGAGGGGTGATCTGGTGTTTGTTATACGTTGAGTCACCTGCTGTATAACAAACAGAACACAAAGGCAGGAAGACAACACAACGGTCAGCAAGCGTACAAACATGTGCATGTCTCCCTCATCATGCATCACTGATGGCATATTCAGGATCTACTGCTTAAGGGTCAGAGTGCATGTGTGTGAGAGAGAGTCTTAGACCATCCTGTATCCATTTTTAGACGATCTGCGTATGGCACTGAGGCCACAGCTGTATGGTGTGTAAACTATTTGTGTAGTTTGACCTCAGTCTATTGTTCTGGAGGGCCATCCTAACCGTCGAGGGGGGTGTAGGGCACTTACAGTTTACTGGATCTGACAATGTAGAAATAAATAGAAAAAAAGAAAATAAAGTCTCTTTAGGATCATAAATAAGAATCTGCCAGATTTCCATGTCTGTACTGTAAAAGAAGAATGTATACATTCACAGTATCATAGCATTTCTTGTACCACCTTTAATTTATTCGGAAGGGATTTCTTATTGTAACAAGCCTTGTATCCTGACAGGACGTTTTGCCATTTCTGTTTTACAATAACCTTGTTGCAAATTTATGATAAATGCATATTAAAAAAAACATTTAAATAAGTCACATTTCACCCTAATAACAAAATGTCTTATGTTCTTGGTGAGGTTTACCCATGCAAAATTAAAAAAAAAAAAAAAAAACAGCGGTAAAAGATGTAATCCCCAGGCGTGAGGGTTACTGCAATGTCAAGGCCTCTTACTCTTCATCACTTGATCGTATCGCGCATGTTGTTCCAAACACACTCTTAGCAATTAGTTTCCGCCACAAAGCTCCAATTAGCTTTTAGATAACAATCAGTCTCTGATAAAAGACCTAATTAAAAGATCACAAACCTAGCTTCCTGGCGATAAGTGATTTAACCTTGCTCTGAACTTTTTGGAAACTGGTGGATGCGGTCATAGTCAACTCTTGACATTTGCTTGGACCGTTTACAAAGACAATTTATCGTAACAAACTTTCCAGGATTTTCCAGGATTTTGAACAACTGAGAGAGAAATAACCTCAGAACAGCTTAGTAGAGCCACTGCCGTCAGCTGAGTTTGATCTCAGATTTTAAGAAGGTTGAGGTTAAAGACGGGCTGAAACTTTGGCCACTTTCAAATTTAAGTAAATTCGCTGTTAAAATCTAGGCTTGTATGATTTAATTTTTAAAATCATAAGAGGAATTTACAACGAAAAACAACCACTGTGAAAATTTCCGTAGCTCTGACAAAGTGGTTCTAGCCTACAACTGAAAACAAAAAACACATCATAAACTTTCCTTTCACCATTTAAAAAAGTGCTTTGTAATGCCCTTCAATTTCTATTATCAGATCAGGATGAGCATGAATGGCACACTGGAGATTGGGGCTCATCACCAGACCCTCGACCTCTCTGAAGAGCTCCCAACCAACAGCCATCATCACCACCACAATCACACCAGTCTGCAGCACACAAACTCCTTAGCCTCCACTGTGCCAGCCGGGACCCCAGTAGGTGGGTCTGGAGTGGTTGTACCGCCGCCCTACTCCGCTGCGGAGGCTGGGAGAGGTGATGCTCCGCTGGAGCTCCGGGGCTCTCTGGACTGCTGGGCGTGCTCAGTGCTGGTGACTGCACAGAACCTGCTGATCGCGGCCATCAACGCCTGCCTGGCCGGCTTGGTTTTCGGGCTCATCCTAACTCCTGCTATCGTCATGGTGGTGTTCGGCTTCATCTGTCATTCAACGGTAAGAACTGAAATGAAAAGAAACCACAGTGTAGAAAACATTTAAATAGGTCTGCAGGAGCAAAATAAAGCCATTTAATTCTATGGATGAGAGGGAAGGAGGCTTTCAGAAAATGATTAAAAAAAGAATTTTATAGTGTACTAAAATTTATATTTATTCACAAATTATCAGAAAAACACTGATAAAAGTTTCAGTTCAACTTTGTGTTCAAAGTGGCTCCAAAAGATCATAAATGTACTATGGGCCTATTTACTAACCGCTTACACCAACACAAAGCATCTTTTTGCATTAAAATCGTTCTCTCGGGATTTACTAAAGATGCGCACTGAAGAATTAGTGCTGAAATGTGTCTACCATCTTTTGGACCTGACCTTAAATATACATTTGTAAGAGTTCCGCTTTCCGGTAAAAAAAAATTGTAGTAGGATATAATTAAAATGAATCACGCAAACTTGATTTTCAAATTACTTATATTTGCACTTTCATTAATGCCAAAAAAGCATGTGTTAAAGCAGGCGGTAATTGTGCTGCTCTTGGAAGATTGCTCTGGTCGGTCATTATAAGCTGCGTTTGTGCTCTTCATTGTGTGAATTGTTAGTAATTTTCCCCTCCCATCTGCGCCTAATGCAATTGCACGGTTTAGTAAATCTGGCCCTACATATTAACGTGAAAATATTTCCCAAAACGCGTCCTGGCCACAATTTTTGTATTGCTTTGATTCAAAGCACCTACAGAGTGTCTTTAAAATATAAGGAACTGATGTCATACACCGTTCGGTCTGCACAGGCAAACAAAGTCAAAACATAGATATTTTAGGCAAAATAGAAATCCTGGGAAAATGACACGTATGGTCATGTAATATACAATACTGCACATTACACATGATACACTACCAGTATTTAGTGTGGCAAAAGCTGGAAAGTGGAAATAGTTTATGTAATGATAATAACAATGACAAAACTTCAAGTAACAGAGAAAAATTTTTAAAAAGTCTCTACAAATTCTTTTAAGATTTTGTAGATTAAATACCAACGGGAAGACTACTGCATAATAATGTCCTTTATAATCTGGGAAAAAAGACTCAGAATAAAAGCTAATCATGATTCAGAGATATTCTTCTAGGGATTTATGGGAGTTTGGCCTCTGCTTCTCTTTGATTCACAAAGTAATCTCTTAATCTTGGGCATTTCTCAGCAGTTTGAGTGCAGGAGTATTAGCAGGGGGCAGGTCAGGAGTTGGGAAAATGATGTCAGATGAGGAGTGTTTTCAGGACAGAAGTGGATTACTGGAGTCTAAAAAACGTTTTCTCACCAAGTTGTATAGCGACCGCCCTCAACATTCTTGCACTCTGACCCATCGAAGAGTAGATCTACTGCTCTGTTCATTTTTAACCAAATATGCTTACATTCGATTACAGAATTAACAGACATGCTTCTGTAAGATGCAAACCTTTCATTTAACTATTACAGGCTCTTTGTCTCTTGCTAAAAGAAAGCCGCTTAAGTTATCTTCATGCAGCACCCGTGGGTCAGTAAGGGTCAATGTGTGTAAATGAAGGCTGAATTCTTCTGACCTCTCCAATTACCAGACCTTTAGGATCCAAGATCAATAGCCAGTCAGACCAATTAGTCTCCATGTGATACTAGATCACCTATGAAAGAGAAATCCAAAGATCTGTAAGGGGCCACAGACCACCATGGTATTCAACATATAAGCAGTCAGCTACTCAGGTTTATGTGCATAACTGGATAATTTATGACTAAAAGCATAAACTCTAATAAATAAATCTGCATCATTTAAGACCAAATCTAAAGGACTGAAGTGATGAGTGTGCATCATCAAGGCCACATAGGCGCATCAGTTCCCTGAAAATACTCCGTTCAGCTCTAATCTTATCTGCGCACACAACAGTTCTACAGACAGCTGGAATACCTCATGCTTTAGAGACATACCGAAAGAGAACTGAAAGACTTGCATTTTATTTCCTCACATCACCCTCTGACGTTTTCTGAAACTTTACAGCCCAGATATTTAAATTTGCTTACTTTTTATTTACCATCAGACAATCCAAGAAAAACATTTGGATACATTGCATCACTTGCATACCATGGGGTCCACTGCAGTGAATGGGTGCCGTCAGAATGACTTCAAACAGCAAAATAATTTCTACCCACAATGAAATTAATTGCTTTTTACAAATGCAGCTGTCACAATATCATTTAACAATGGTGGGTGTCTCTAATAAATGTCTCTAAAACTCTCCAAGAGCGCTTTGTTTTTAGTTGTAATTTATTACAAGCATCTACTTGAGCGAAGAAACCTGTCAGATTGAGAAAGTGCAGCTCAAATGCAGATGGGCTTTATCAGCTTTCTCCCTCCTACTCCGGTTGCCTGTTTTTCCTGCCTATTACTCTCCTTCCCTCCAGCTCACTGGGGGATAGATGAAGAATGTGGGGGTTATTTTATGCATCAATCCTTTCCATCCTGTGCGATGCCACTTAACCAAAAGAATTAAAAGGATGCACCATGTATATACACAGAGACTTCAAATACATTAGTGAATATTTTGGTAATTTTTGCACATTTTAGGAAATGACCATATATTGAGGTTTTAGTGAATAACACCAACACTGGTCAAAAATAAAACAATAATTAGAAAGGAAAAAAAACTACCTTGGATGTAACAAACGATCAGCTTACTAAAGAAAACAATCATATGCTGTTGGTAGACATTCTTGTCCAGTATGTCTGTTCTTCGTCTCTCCACACCTCAGTTCCTCCAGGGACACTTCATTTCTCTTCCACCCTCCTCTGCAATGCCTACATGCATTCCACCACTCATCTTTGACCCCACACAAGTCAAATGTGTCTCTTTTTTCAGGTGCGCACACACAGTTCATCACCATACTGTTCGGATCTACTGACTGACGGCGGCTGCGTGGCTCTGCTGGTTGTGGGTTTCTTGCTAGTGACTCCACTCCTGGTTCTGGCCTTGGCTGCGTACTGCCGGCTTGCTCGACACCTTCAGCTGGGTCTGTGTTTTATTCCGTACAGCCGTGCCGTCTACAAGAACCTTCCAGCTACTCAGCACCGTGGCTTGACAGGGGGCTGCTGTGGACAGCGATCAGGGAAAGGAGAAGGGAAGGGGAAGGTGTGGGTGTAAAGGGAAAGGACTACACTACTGGAGATATGAAATGTTGTGAAAGAACACACTACACATTTATAGACGAAATACCCCTCGCTACAAATTTCAATCTATGTGACAGACAAAGAGAGGCAAGGACTTTCTATTTACCAGTTGACTTGTTTTACTAGCCAAATACACCATGTTCGTCAATTTCTGATGCCTGTATATTAAATGCAACTGTTATAGCACAATCAATTGTAATTAGTCAATTTCAGTACTTGCATTTATAATAATCAAATTTAAATATCCAAAAATGATGCGCATGTACTCTTTGTATTACAAACACTATCTGCCTTATAAACAGTCAGCACATTTTAAAGACATTGTCAAAAATATTTTATATTTTTTCTTATAACATGTAGAGCCTATATATAAAAACATTAAATGCTCTAATTTCACAGAACTGATGGGCTGCTCTTAATTTAAGATTTGAACAAAATAAATCTTACTCATAAACCCGATTTAGAGGGTAGTTGTTTCTCATGGGGACACATACAGACTGCATATTACTGAAGAAAAAAATATATGTACACTGCATTTACAAAAATATTTCATAACTGCTGCACCACAGCTACAACAAAAAACACAGACAAGCACCTAAAATTTTAAATGAGTCAATATTATTCCAAAAACAGTTATGCAGTTTTAAAATGTATTATATAGGCCCACAAAGCAGCTTTATGTTTAACTTATGTAAGAGGTTACATTAACCTATTTCTGCTTATCTCCACATTTTATAATGACATCATTTTTAGATAAAACTCAATACAGAAAATCATTTTAACTATAGCCCCTTCATTTTCCTGTTTATAAACAGGATGATGATGAACAAATAATAATTAGTATACCATATGGCATTACTGATCAAAGAGTAAATATGTTAACTTTAATTTTCATATTATTCCAATCGTGACACTTTATTTACAGCAGACGATCATGCAACTCGCCACATTCCATTCTGAATCTATGAGCCTCAGCACTAAGGTGCAACATTTAAATGAGACAAAAAGCCAAGACATACCACAAAAAGTTATGTCAGTGTCGACATTGAGGACAAACACAACCAAGCTGCTTAATTACAATTTATGGAATGCAAGTAATCACTCCAGCTTTCAAATATAATATGGTACAGTAGTCAAAACATTTTCAAAATAATACACTTTAGAAAACAAGAAAACAAACATCAGCTAGCGATTAGAAAAGCACATAGCCCCCTCTAGTGTTAGAAGCAAGCTGCTTAAAAAAAATTGTAAAAACAGATCACAATGGGGGCAAAATTGCAAATTTACACTCACAGACATATTCATAACAAGGTGTAACTAATTATATTACCTATGCGTTGAGAAAAATATACAAAAACAACACAACAGAACACCCTTAAAAGGCAGTTTGTATAATTTCTCTAAAGAAATAATTCTATTTTTAATCAGAAGATTAAAAGCAAACGCTATTCTCTATGTTCTGTTTCTACTGTACGATCGCGCGGCCGTGTCACAAATCGCACCCTAAACCCTCGAGATCTACCTCCGAGTTTGGACTTGTGACGCAACACCGCTTTGACTGACTGTCCGGTAGAGGTCTGCCTCGGCGTATCGCTTCGAGGGCGCACAGCAGCCGCCCGCGGACACCCTTTTGAAAGCCAAAAAGACGATGGGACGCCCATCGATCTCCTGGACACGCACACGCGCCGACCACGTGTAAACTTTTACGCCATCTGATTCGCCAAGAGTCTACAGTCTACAGTCGGCAGGAAGTATCTGCCTTCACGTCACGTCGTAATTCCGAGATGACAACACGTTACTTTCTATATTGTGTGTTTCTATGGCAACAATTTCAACGCCAAGGCCCTCACCTGCTCCTGAATTTATACAATCTGTAAACTCGGAGCGACTTGGACCAGTGACATATGTACCACGTGACCGCCGTCAGGTTCATTTCAACGCTTCCTTTGAGTCCAACAATATGAAAAAATATGCGTAAAATGTCACGTGTTGTTATCTCAGAATTATGGTAATTACGAGATGGGTGAATGTAGCGTGGGATTAAACGAGAGAAAAAGGTACTGTAATGATACTACTCC
>JAUMHR010000052.1:2055510-2066284 GCA_032361145.1 Enteromius fasciolatus | reverse complement strand
ACTTGATCTTAGCCAAAAGGCCGAGAAGCGATACCTACAAATGGTCAACAGCAGGAACCTGATTCTTTGACACAGTAAACATTACTATGGTAAGCATTTTATTATTGTTTCCTTTAAACTTATAATATAATTGTATATAATGTTATCATGCCTACTCACTCATACCATTACTTGTTAATATCATTTAGGTTTTTAAAAACGAGTATTTTCTTCTACAAAGGCTGGCAGGACGAGTGTGTATTACAATGAGGTACTCCTTCGCCAATCAGAAACACCGATGCACATCAGGGTAATTACAAAATAAAGCTGTTGCCGTCGTAAAAAATATACATCAGACACGAAAATAACGTCACTTAGTACATGCCAGAAAAGCTCAAATCCCCAAGATTTATTAAATTAAGGTGAAATAATAATTTCAAACACGGAAGAGGTCTGCTCCCCAGCGGTCAAAAATGGAACTGCCCTCCAAACAGCTCAACGATGACACGTGTAACAAATGATGTATAAAGCATGTAAATAATACATACAGGGAAACTAACTTTATACAAAACAACACTATAACTAGGTGAGCCTACAAAATGCCTTTTTTGTGTGTGCAACGTTACAGTACAAACTATTGTGGCTAAATTAGCAGTAGCCTATACCTGCTGAAGTTCATCACACATTGCATAAGGCTTATTAATACTGTGAGTGATCCAAACAGCGGCGCTTTAACGCGAAACAGCAAACTCTTGGAAATTCATTTAACTTTATGCTCCACCCAGCTTCACAGGAAATCTCAGTCATCGAATATTTCATAACACCGGTGTTCCGGTGAATTCAGTTACACTTTTTCCACTTCACAGCGCATGGGTTGCCAGGTTAAAATAAAAGGAACGCACAATTACCATTTAAAAATACTGCAGGAAAACCACTGGATTTGGCAACACTGCGAAATTGCGCATGCGCAACGAAGGAAACCGAATTCACCGGAGCTCCTTTTTAATGCTTGATAAAACATTTCATCTTAAACTTACAACATGCACACACAACCACTTTTGCATCTTCAAGCCGATTCGTTTAGAAATAAGTTGCATTGTACAGCTGTACGAGCTCACCACGCACAACTAGCGAAAACGTCAAAGGCCAAATTATAGGCCGCTCACCTTCAAACTAATTAGGTAACTGCATTTCCAGGTAATGTCATCCACCAACCCACAAAGTTTATGTCAGATAACACACCAGTTAAAACAACACCTCGATGCTATGAACAAACGTTACGTTTTGAGAGATTAAACAACTCGTCTAAAGTTGGATGTTAATTGGATGGCGTCACCTGAATTTGAACTAACGTTAGCAACCAGCGAAAACCAACCGATTGACACAAATCTTCGACAAAACATAACAAATAACATTTGATTTTCGGTTACACAAAACTTGTTTTAAACGACTTACCTTGTTTTAAACCGGAGCAGTTGTAACACTGGTTAAGCACGCCGATGCCAAACCTCACGCGAACTGGAAACTAACTCAGGGGCGCCCCCTAATTTACGTACAGATTACGCGACCAACAAGGACAAATATTTAAAATATTAAAAACGTACTTTTCACAACGTACAATTCATTATGTATATACATATATTGGAACTTTTCTAAAAAATAATACATTATTTGTCCTAATTGTCATGGTCCTTTCAAGCTAACAGTTGAGTTTACAACTTTTTATGAGGGTAAAAAACCATCTACAAAATGTTATTTCAACATATTTATATGTTATTTCATATTTAAAGGCCTAAGCGTTATATTAGTGAATGGTACTGGATGAATTTGATCTAAAAAGAAAAGACAACGCAGAAGAATCATTAACATTTATAAAACCATTATAAAAAAAGTCATATAGTTGCCATTTATAACACAAGATAGTATAAAACAGGCTGTAAAATGGGCCCTGTTGTTCTATTAGGATTCATTATATGGCTTTGCTGTAACTATTGTCCCCAACACACCTTAAACTGATCAACCAGCCACAATACACGTTTGACAGTAATTATCCAAAGCAGGAACTTCTTCCACTGCCCACTGTTACGTTAACGCACCATAAATGGCACTGATAAAAGCACTGTAAATATTGTCAGGTCTCAAAGGGCATTCTGGGGTATCGGTCAGAGCCTGTGCTGCACTGAGAAGAACACAGCCTTTGACAGTTTCTTCTGATTTAAAAAAACAAAAAAAAGACAGATCGATTAGAATGTGTACTGGGAAGTGTGCACGTTTAGTCGGGCTAATTCTTCTGCCCTCATCTTTTTTGTGTATAATAGCCAATATACTTTTATTCTTTCCTAATGGAGAAAAGCTGCAAGCTAACCAGATTTCCCTTCAAGTCTGGCTTATGGGAGGTGTTCTTGGTGGAGGACTAATTGTGAGTAATTCTGTCTGTTAAACGGATCTCATCATTAATGTGGAATTTCCACTTGGCTGTTTCCTGAGAAAACTGGCTGTCTTGTTATTATGAGATGAACTCCTAAAAGCTGTTGCAGGGGTGGTACTTGTTTGGTATAATGTATAAATATTAATATGTACTAGTATGTTATATGCACCCTGTATGGGGTAAATGGGGTTTAGATGTACCTTTTGAAAGGGTAACAACCCACTGCCAGATTTTGTACTTTTTTAAAAGTGCAACAGGAATTTTATTGTTGAAATGAACATATTCTTAGAACATTAGATACTTCAAACACACTGCTACAAATCTTTGTGTACTGCTTGTTTTATACTGTAATACATGGCACACGGGTCAATAAAGAGAATTAGTATGGTGGAATTAGAAATATGAGTCAATAAAAATAAAGGAACTTTAATTTGAGAAGGAAAAACTATTGGAGGTGAACAAATAAAATGCTGAGAAGTAGTGGTTCATAGTGGTGAAAAAAAAGGTCACTTGGTTGGTACCCATTTTGAAAAGTACAGGTTTGTACGTTATTTAAGCCCTGAAGGGAGCATTTAAATACCTTAAAGGTACATTTTAGTACCTTAATTGTACACATTTGTGCCTTTAAAAAAAGATACCACCCCAGTGACAACTTTGAGAGTATACGGAACATCCCAGATATGACCAGGATTGGTTAATTCGGAGTAAATTTATGTAAAGTAGCTAATGTTCACATCAAGCAATAATTGCATTTACAGAGGAACATTCTAGCAAGTACATATCATCACAGAAAAGAGTGTAATTTAGTGCATTTGGAGAAAAAGCAAAACTTAAGTTCCCAAAAGTGATTTTGCATAGTGATGATTATTCAATCAATTTTGGCGTTCCCAAAGAAGCATTTAGTGATCGGTTATTTAAAGAACAAATTTTCTCATTGTGAAGAACATTTTAAGAATCTGAAGAGGGTTTTTTTTTCAAAAATAAAGAATATTAAAAGTTCTTCATGCAATCATCTGTGACAATTAAGAATCTTAATTTTTCATAAATAATGTACACAAACATTCTATAACCTGCTTTATAGCAAACTTTATCTCGTTGAGATCACAGATGATGATAAGCTCATTTGCACTCACTTTTCTTTATCAGATGATGTGTCCAAGCTGCTCAGCCATCAGAGCCGGGGGCAAAGGCTGTTGCGGGGCAGGTTGTTGTGGAAACCGTTGTCGTGTGAGTATATCTGACATAAAAAAACATAACAAAAATAATTATTTTTGACAAAAAAAAAATCTCTATCATTCACAACAAAAAGGTTTACTAGTGAAGTACAATGTGAATATTTTATATCGTACAGATAACTTATATACACTCTCTCTCTCTCTCTCTCTCTCTCTATATATATATATATAACATATTTTGATTGTTTAATGTTGCATGTTCTTTTTGTTTTGTTCAGATGCTGAATTCTGTTTTCTCTTCTGTATTTGGCATTGCTGGGTCAGTCTACTGTGCCTGTGTTGCCATTTCAGCACTGGCTGTTGGCCCACTATGCGAAATTGAGGAGGGTGTTTGGCGTTATCCATTTGAGGATATGCCACGGTAAAAACATCTAAAACCTAAAATGTAAAATGAAATGAATGCAATGCAATAGCAAGGCAAATTGCAGTTCTTTGTATGGCCACTAGATGAAGTCTTATCCTGCACTTCAACTAAAGCTCCTTCTCTCTTTCTTTCCATCTTGCTGTAGGAACAACAGTTACCTGGGGGATAAGACTACATGGTCCATGTGTATCTTTCCCGAGAATATGGTTCTCTGGCACATCGTGCTGTTCTCCATACTTGTGGGTCTGTCTCTGATCCAGCTGGTACTCTGTGTGATTCAGGTTGTGAATGGATGTGTAGGCTGCCTCTGTGGAGACTGCCGGAAAAAGAAATCGGTAAACTTTACATTTGCATTAACACAGAACTGTTGGGAGTTTCATTTCTTAAACAAAAATCCTCTAAATCTGACAGATTGGCCTGTAAAAGAGAATCCAAACTGTGTAAACATTCAGGCCTAAATAATAATGAGATGCTGTTGTCATTAATTGGGAATGATCTTTCTTCTTTGTACAACAGGATGAGGGAGGTCTGTGAGATCTGCAGAGGAGGAAGACAACAACAGAAACAAATCAGCAATGATTCAATCTGGAGTCATCGCAACAGGAGAGAGATTATACACCAACAACTTGAAATCTAAGCCATTACTAAAAAGTGATGTGTGTAAATGTAACTTTATTATGTATCATTGTTACTGTAGCAGTAAATTATAATCGAAATAAGTCTTGGTAACCTTGATTTTATGATAGAAACTGTATAGAAATGTCAAAATTGTTTATCCTTTTCATAAACGTGGTGCATTTTGGAAGAATTATCTGAATGAGCCAATGTAACCTTCTATCACAATAAACACATTTTGCTGACATTTATTTTATCTCTCAAGAGCCATAAAATGTAGTTTTGTGGCATGAATTATTAACTTGAGTAATGTCTATCTTTAGAGTTGGCATAAGACTGCATGAGAATGATATTTCCTCTACAGGTTACCGAAATACCCTGACTGTTTTCTTTTTCTGGTGTTCTTGGCAGGAGTCAGCGAGTTCGAATGTGTGTGTGTTTAATTTTACAGTTTAGTGCAGTGAGACTCTGAAACCTCAGCCTGGCTGTTTTCCATTTGCTTTTTTAACAGTCTGATAAAACCCTCCGTGTTCCTTTTTTGCTTCCCTCCCTCCATCTCGACACCTGTGCCATTCACTCTTTTCACTACTCACTGCTTTCACTATTGTAACTCTGACACCGGAACAAACCGGATCTTGCAGCACGCAAAAAAAAAAAAAAAAAAAAAATCAAGACCCCCTGGTGGTGAAAGCCGGAGCTGCAGCTGGGAAAACATTCATACATTGAAACCCGGGACTCGGAGTGTTTTGACAGGAGAATTTTTTTAAAAGAGTAGATTCTTTTAAAGTAGCCTGCTCAATAATGACTTTTGCTATCAGCTCGTTAAACTCTCATGCATATATATATATATATATATATATATACACACACACCCTGCGCTCACATTTAGCTCATAAACGTTGTCACCACAGCACATATCCTCTCTAATTGCTAATCCTGCGCACAAACACCTATTTGAAGCTCCAGCTACACGGACAAAAGCTGTAGAATCTCAAAACAAGCTTACAGACCAAGCAAACTGATCATTGTAAACATGCTATACATCTCAGCCACAAGGGGACAAAGGCAACAGCATGTCCTAGTACATATACTACGTCAGCTTAATGTATAGACCTGGTTCAAACCAGACCAGAGTGTTCCAGAAAAGGATGTTCTGTTCTTATTGAGATCACATATGTAAACACACAAATAAATGCATTCCATAAATATAACAACAAAAATGTATAAATATTTAATTTGAACCATAAAATAAAACAGGATTTTCTTTTTCTCTAGTTAATATTATTTCTAACAATTAAATTAGGCTATATATTTGGTTTGTAATTTTTGAGAAGCAACACTAAATTAGATAAGGATGTTCCAGTCAACACAAGGGTTAAAGAAAAAAATTTGAGAGGCGGCTGTACTAACAAGACTTGGCGTGGACCTAACCAGACTAATTCGATGGCCATCCAACATTTAGACACAGAGAACAGGCACAAAACACTCATCAACTACCACAGTGGCTCCAGACAATAGCAGAAGGAAACAGACCAGAAATGTGCTGGATCAGACTGGATGGAGCAGTCGACGGATGTTATGGAATTTATTAAATTCAAACAGCATATTGCATACGAAACAGCATAAGAATATTTAAACTTGATAAATCCTGTTGAAATTAAATATGATTAGTCTTTTTTATGTTTTTAAGAATGTAACATACATGCACACGCTTGGATTGTACAAGCATACTGAATTCTTGAAGAATCAGCTTCGTGTCACTGCAAGTCATAGGCGTTATTGGGTATGTGAATGTAGGAATTTGACGCTGTTTTGTTGTAAGCTCACACACATCCCAGAGAACAGTGTGTGTGGAGGAGGGGTGGTTTGTTGACAGGGACAAAATTAGAAAAGAGGGGGTTGCAATTTTGGGGAAGGGGTATTTTGGGTGAGAACAGGGTGGGAAAACTGGTAAAAAGCGATTCTAGCCGAACTTGGGCAGATATTCTGTGCACTGATACCAAACAACAGAATGCAAGTAAGCTCTGCAGCTTTAGTGTGCATGAGAGAGTAAATACTCATTAAATCACTCATAGATGAGAGCTTGCACATATGCCAACTCAAATAGAAACCATCAGGCGTGTCATTTCTTTCTGGGTTTCTGTTTATACCACTGCACTACCAAACATGCTTGTGCTTTAAAGTACAGTTCCTCTGACATATTTTTCTTTCGTTTTTTTAATCTCGAAGCCTTTAATAAACACTTGAGACGTGTCTTAGTTGGTGGTGTTGATCATAGTTTTTCACAGTAATTATTTCACACAAAGCAGGAGAGAGTTGATTCGGCTAAATCACCAAGAATAGTAAGGAGAAACATTACGGAAAACCCATGTGATTGGATTTTACAAAAACGTCCAAAAAATCTCTGTCCACGACATTATTACTGATTACACATGTTCTGTTATTACGTACATAGTAGTCAAGTGACAAACCATCTTTGTAAAATAATCTGAGTGTAAAAGTGTAGGCCTTCATTAGCTTCTCAGGGGAAAACTAAAAGCATAATCTGTTTCTGTAAGCATTCTTTATAACCGCTGTATGGTATAATGCATCTATAAATGTGACCTTAATTGTAACATCTCATTTCTGTCATAAGTTTTCACCATTGCTATTCTTATCCTGTGATATTTGACCTCAACAACACCATTTTATTAAAAAGCCAAAAATTCAGTCTGAGGTATCAGATCTTATTTCATGGTCTTGACAAAGATTCATTCTTGGGGGGAAAGGTTGTTGTTGGATGCTCTTCTGTTTGATAACAAAGGTACAAAAAGATATTTTGCTGTAAAAGCATGCAGGAGAGTGATAAATAGAACAGAACCAAGTTTCATTTTCTCTTACAGGAAAGCTACCAAGAAGCTTTTTTATGCAGGCCTGAGATCAGTTGTCTTCTGGTTCTGGGTACTTTGTTATAAAAAAGAAATAATAATAATAATAATAATAATGTTGAGCAATTCCACTTTGGAAAATCTTTTAGACACTTTTTGCTTATATGTGTCACTCACTGAAAATGCTCCAGTTCAGGACTGCAAATTTCTTTTTCACCTACTTTCTTCCAGTAGGTGTCAAAATTAGAAAAAAGAGAAGGGAGGAGCTAAACAAGAGAAACAGGTGAGACGCGGATAGAAAGAAATCAAGATTAAACATGGAGCATGAAATTGGTTTCTTCTACATAAAAAGGGTTTGCGGTCAGAGAATAAAATGGATCTCTACCCCCAAAAAAATGTCTGCTCTCTCATATAAATGATGAGAAGTATTTATATAGCCTTTAACTCTGTTCCTGAATCAGATTTCAAATGGAAGCCTTCAAAGATAGGACAAACTTCAGACTGCTCTCTGATCAGTATCAAACTGGTTAATGCTACTGGTACTAAGTCACACAATACTTATTACCAGCAATGGGGGGGTCTTGGCCTTCAACCCAGATTGTGCAGCACACTTGCTGTTCAGAATTCTAATCTGTTTCTCCTTTGGAATTTGCCTCTGTAAATTTCCACTGTGAAAAACAGACCGTCAGCTAGGAAATAAAAACGAATAAGGGTGTTAATACACATTTCCTGATTTACGCTGGTGTTGCTGGTATATGTTTCTAGGAAGTGTAAAGACAAGTTTTTTTTGTTTGATCTTTTACTCTTCAGGAGTTTCCATGCTATTCAAATTCAGTCTATGAAGCAGAGTCCAGTGTTGCCCTGAATTTAAACTGGAGCCATGGGGACTTGTGGAGATTGGCCTGATGCCTAAAAATGTAGTTATATTAAGCAAAAGTGAAATGGCCACACTATAAAATGCTGATCAAGTCAAATAATAATAATAACATTAATAATAATAGTAATACTTTAACAATAAATAAAAAAATACATAAAAACACCATTGCTTCCAGTACTAATGCATGCTCATTGTCCTTAATCGTATAGGCAGCACACAAAAACCTAATCCCATCTCATTTGTTGCCATATTTCATTTGAGTTCTCCAACCATTACTTGTCTGCTAATTAAATTAATCATGCACAGGCTAAAAAACAATTTAGCATTTAAAAGGTAGGCTACCAGAAGCAACATGCCAGGAGTCAAAATTATTTCAAGTCCCATGGCATTTTGTATTATGGAAAAGATAAACTCAAGATCTTGCACGTGTGAAAATTATAAATAGTTTAATAATATGGTCCTGAATGTTTTTCTCATGCTGTACTGGAGACGTGCCAGCGCACTAGCAAGCTACTGAGTGAAAGAGAAGGAGGAGGAGGAGGAGGAGGAGGAGGAGGGCGTGCTGCTCAGATAAGCTATTTAAAGCTGAACGTTCCTTGTGCTCGGACCTAAAGCTTTCCATGTTGTCATAGCTGAACGGGTTCTGTCATCGCCAGTGAAGTGTCAGTGAGGGGAGAACAATTCAACTATCGCAAGTCACTTGGAACTCTCTGCGTGTCAGTGACAACAAGCGGTGAGTCCATTTGATTAGCAAATTGTTTAATATGTATAAACCTGTGCACACACTGAATTATGCACATATGCAACATTCAAGGTAAATAGGCTTCTAAATTCGCAGACGTATAGCTTAAAGGTTGTTCAACAATTTGGAGGTGTGTCAAAGTGGGAGTGTCTAACAATACCCATGTCAAAGTCGCTACAGGTAAGAAAATAGGTCAAAACCTGTGTTGTTAAAATAGTTAGTAATTTTAACAAGAAAACCTGTTACGATGACTACTTAATATATCACGATTTTACTGGTTTTTTTGCATGAATTATAAAGGTTAATGTGCTGTGTTATCTTTATTGTTTCCAACAAGACAAACACGTATATAAATTCAAATTGCGTTTTGCACAAACTACGAATCGCCTGTACTTTACAATAAATGCGGCTTATGAAGTGTTTAATGCTGTATTTATAGTGTTTTAGGCAGCCTATTCTATGAAGAGTTGTTTGTGTTTGTTTAGTGAACACTGCAGTAGTGTTTATTTGCTCTTGCCTAAATATCACACAATATACAAATATCATCCCACCACCTTTTAGGCAATATATGAACTGTTAATTTTATCGTGTTAACTTCCTGAGGGTTAACTGCATTATTGATCCAATAAATCATTCCATGTATTCTCTATCAGCAAATCGCCTGTAATCTTCAGACGGCAATTTGCTCGTTAGGTTTTCATTCATCACTTGGCACACTGCAACGAAGGTGATGTTAAGCTCAGCTGCTCAGGTATCTCTGTTTTCGCGTAAAGAGATTTACTTTTCTTCTGAACTCTGGCTGATCTCTTGCACCGAGATTTTATGTAACGTACTTTTCTGCGAATGATGCGTCTGGGCCACGAATAACCTTGCTGCCTGCATACGGAAACACAGGAGATCTTGTAAACATCTTTTCTTAATAAATAACTGATATGCATTTGCCCCCCCGCCTTTTTTCCCCCAGTCACGTCACAGCGTGCACGAGCGTCACGTACCGCACATACACACATAGCAGTTCTCAATGGGAAAGCGCCAGTGCGCGCGCGAGCAGGGATTGCGGAGCATCAAGCAAGAAATTAAAATCATAAAAATCACTTTGATAAGCCTCAACCCTCAAATGTATTAACCTCCTACAGGAAACTAAATCACATGCGATTGCTAAAAGCCTATTTTTATTTAATGGACACAAAAAAGAGCCATTAGCCCTATAATTATAGCCTGTACGGATCATACATATAAAGAAACTATTAAAAAGATGTATTATTAACAATTTGGACACAGCTCACAGTTTTAGACGTGAAATCAGGCCTACAGCATTGGTTGAATTCACAGGTTATCCTTATCTCCTTCAACTATGCTGAAGACTTTAATGAATAGGGCTACACAAGCTTGTTGAGAAAAAGGCAGTGCTGTTGATTGGAAATGATTGGAAAGGCATGCAGCCTATGCACTGCTGCAATTCCAGGAAAAATGCTGTGGTGCTCTAAATCAGTGAGGAATGAATCTGACAGCCCTGGTCTGTTTCTGAGGGTGTGTAATTGAATGTGTGCATAGCCAGTGTCTTATTCTCAGAAAAGAGGCTGGGGTTAGAGGAGGAGGTAAGGTGGAATGAAGTGTCGTAACCATAAGATTACTCAACTGTTTTGAGCAGCAGTCCTCCTGAATGT
>JAUMHR010000052.1:2037735-2050036 GCA_032361145.1 Enteromius fasciolatus | reverse complement strand
TACAAAAATGCTTTGGAAGAAAACATTGCAGGAGTGCATCTTGACACAGAACAATGGCACTGACATATTTTAAGATATGTCAGAGGAAGATATTTTCAGTTGAGATAGCTCAAACATGCATTTTAGTCTGTGGCTAGCTTAAGCCTTGTCTGTGAAACCGGGAGAATATCACATTCTCAGTTCTCAATATTACTGCACATGGCTATTTTCATATACATTTTAAACCACATTTATTTTGTATTCTATATATACACTTTTTAAAACAATTACTAAATTTAAATGAAGTGTTCTTTGAGTATCCAAAAGTTTACAGACATTAGTTATGGATTTTCTTTTTTTCCCCTCCATTATTGCCTTTATTATTACCGATGAGATCATAGACAGTGGCAGCGTTAACAGGCTTCATTCAGACTAATGCGCAGATCTCTTTCGATATATCAGATGTTTTGCTCTGCTCTGAAAACATAAATGACAATGCGTTTCTTATAAAAGCAAGTGCATTTAACCGCAGCCTCTTCAGGACAAACAAACACATAGCTGTGTGACAGTGCGCGACTTTTGTGCATCTACTGCATTGCGAACGGTATAAATGAAAGCATATCTAAGTAAAACACAAAGGGTGGATGTACACACTGCCATTGTGCACGCGTCTCACAGCGCCAAAGTCTACCCTATGAAGCCTGCCATGCACCTTTGCCATATTGCCATATGTGGAAAAAAAAAAAATTCGACCCCCCCAATCCTCAATACCAAGCAATGCTCTTTTCCATGATTCAGCCAATGTCCAGTCCTTCCAGTACGAATGATTCTCTGAAGCTGGTTAGTCTTCACCCAGATAATCTCATCTACACGCTCATAGCTAATTAAGTGACACAAAACAAAAACATTCAGTTAGTGATTTCGTTATATTTCAAGAAATCGCTTCACATTTTCCACGTGTCAAATAACCTACCCCCATAAACTGAGACACTCTCTGCCCAGCTCCATAGCCCTGTGAAGACAGAAAATTAACTATTGTTGACCTGCATTTGGACTGTTGCCAAGAGGCCATTATATAACCTCTTTTACATTTTTCAGATCATTTAATCAATTGTGTAAAATTCAAAGCTGTTAAAAGCTCTTGGAAAATGTAACTCTGGGATATCAAACACATCACATATTTTATTACAAGATGATTTGGTATTTAAGTTTACATTCATCAGTGTAGTCATTTAAAAGCGATGCGAAATCTTACTACGCATAAAGATAAAAGGGTCTTATGAAGCTTTGTGTTCAGTCGCTCCCCAGAGCCCCTACCTTCCTGTCACCCAGAGGAAGAGGAAACCGTCATCCTGCAGAATAGGAATGTTGAGTTTCCTCATCTCGTCGTCTGTGAGTGTTCCATATGGAAGCTCCATGTGAATGTCCCACGGCGGGTCGGCCATCACCACTGCAAACTTCCCCAGGATGGACACATCAAGATAACGGATGTCACAGCAAATCCACTGAGAAGGGGATAAGGTCAGAGGGCATATATCTGTTATATGTCTCAAAATAAAAATGCCAACCATGGTTATCATAAACATTTGTTTTTCAATATGTAAACAAGTGTGAGATTGAGAGGACGTTGAATGAAATTGAAGGCCAGTTTCACCAAGCTGTCCATAAATTACAGCTAATTTTAATGTCAAGTTACAACTTACACGCAACGTTTGCGTTGCACCAATAAACTTAGTTCAAACGTAACTCTTCATTTACACTGGATATTAACGGAAGCTTCCAACTAGGTGTAATTACATCAGTAAGCACTTTAAGTCCTTTAAACATTGAGAACAATGTTGACATTTACACTTGCTTATTACTTAAAGAGAACATCATGCGAATTAATTACTTTGTTGTTCCCTAGCTATCAGCAACCAACCAGAGAACTCTGCATCTGTGGGCATCAGTCCATATGTCGTTTCTTAATGATCCTTGTTCATTAAAAATACCTATTACAGTACTCATGAAGAGTAAATTGTATTGCATTACAATAAAATGTATTTAAGCGTTAGGCAAAATAAGTTCAAATAAAGGATAAACTAAAAATGTACAGCATTGCAACAGAACTTATTCTCAAGTATTTAAAGGCTGCTAATTAGTAACATTATGTGACAATGCAAAACTTTTCTGAGCTTATAAGCTATTAGCTACACTCTGCTTAAAGAACGAATGGTGCAACCTACTGAGCTAGTAGTTACCAAGTCTCTAGTGTGGACTTTACGTTCCAGTAGAAGTAGAAACTTATGAGCAGGTGCATCCTTACCCAAGAGACCATGCAACCAGCTGTGAAACAGGTCAATTCTTACTATACTTTACCTGCGAAGGAAACAACTTGCCAACGTTGCTGTCTTCTACAGTGGAGTGCAGTCCAAGCTCAGTGGCCCCTGCCTGAGGCCCTAATGCGTCACCCTCTGCTTCAGGAGGGCTGTCAATCTCATAGTGCACATATTTACAAGTGTCCATGTGGAAACAAGTATTCAGAAAGGAGCAGTCGCCAAGGCTTTCGTCTGTGTGTTTGTTGATGATTCGCCTTAGAAAGTTACATTATAACACAATTTAACACATGAAAAGTGAGAAATGGCTAAATTATTGGTTTATAATATCTTCAGATAATATCATCATTATCAATAATACAAAAATCATTGCTGATGATTATTTTACAACTTCTAAATGTGCACTACCATTCAAAAGTTTGAAAACAGTAAGATTTGTTGTTATTTTTAAGATGTTTCTTTTATTCATCAAGGCTGCATTTATTCACTCATACAGAAAAAAAATCTAATATTATGAAATAATATAGATATGTAAAATAACAATTTTCTATTTTAATACACATTAAAATCAATTTTTTTTCGCAGCTGTATTTTCAGCATCTTCAGTGTCACATGATCCTTCAGAAATCATTCTAATAAGCTGATTTATTATCAGTGCTGAAACTGTTGGGTTGCTTAATATTTTTTGGAACCTGTGATATTCTTGAATATATAAAATATTAAATTTAATCTTTTATTCAGCTAGGATGTGTTAAACTGATGGCAAAGATTTATAGCATTATTAAAGATTTTTTATTTATAATTTTTTATTAATCAAAGAATCCAGAAAAAAAGAATTGCAGTTTCACAACTTGATGGCATGATTTCTACACTTTAGACTGGAGTAACGACTGATGGAAATTCAGCTTTGAATCACAGAAATAGATTATATTTTTAAGTATATTAAAACACAAACCAATTATTTTAAATGGTAAAAATATTTCACAATATTACATTTTTTCCTGTATTTTTGACCAAATAAATACAGCCTTAATGAACAAAAGAAACATCTTTAAAATATTATAAATCTTACAAGTTTCCAAACTTTTGATTGGTAGTGTGTAATTATATAGTTAATTCACTATTATTATTCTAATTTATAGACATTTTATATGGGTATTTATTTTAATTACATTTTTAGTGTCTGTGAACTGACCTGAAGTGTAGCTTGGTACAGGGCTGAGGCGTGTCGCCCGACTGCACACACTCTTCCTTCGTCCCATGATCACAGAACTCCTGCACTTGAGCTCTGCCTCGCGAGCGAAACTTCTCCACAATCGACTGTTCCTTTGCCGAACTGGTGTTTAACAGCTCCAGGATCTCTTGGCTCACCTGAGGCAAAAATATACATACATCAGTCTCCACAAACACATAAATGCACAAGGACTTTGCTTACTTGCCACTTAATTATTATACCTTTTTGCTTTGCTGTTCCTTAGTGGACTGCTGGCTCAGTAGGCTCTCAATCTCCATGTCCAGATGAGATGCTTGCACCTTGCTGCTCCGCCCTTTTTTCTCAGGCCCACCCCCTCCAACCCCAGAGGATCCAGTAAGCTGTGAGTTCGAGGCAGGACCCAGTGATGCAGAGGATTTCTTAGGAGGTGAAGATGGTGCTTGAAGCAAAGGGGAGGAGCCTGGGGCTCTTTTTTGGTGGGTGATGTCATCTCCTTTTCTTTTAACGGCAGTTCTCTGTGGCTGGGCTGCGCTGCCAATCATAGCCCATAGTTTGGTGTGGTCCACTGAAGTCACAAGGGTGGAAGGGGAAGAGGACGAGGAGGCGGTGATGGATGGCTTTCGAACTTCAATAAGTTCTTGGGCAGAAAATTTGAGGAGGAGACTTTGGATGCAGGCATGGGAAACTGCAGACTCAGACTGAGAAAAATATGCAAATGAGGGGGAAAAATAGATATTCATTTTTCTATAGTATTTATATTTCACACTGTCCTTATGTACTTCACTGTTTTAATAAACTTTACTATTTTTTTCTAATGTGATAGATAATAATGAGTACATGTCCAGGTTTTTGACTGATAGCTGATACATGCCGCAACTTTTTGGCCAATTTTGCCAGGCAGCTTTTTTTGAGCAATGATGCTTGGGTACTTTCCCTCTGAGAATGGATAAAAAAACTTTTATCTGGATACTCCAGATCGATCGTGGCCTACCCACTGACAGCAAAATTAACCAAAGTTGCCCAGCAACACTGCTAAAAAAAATTGCCCTGTGTATCATCAGTCTATAGGTTACACAAAGATCTTACTGTGTTTAGCTGGTTGGTGATAGCTAGGGAATCAATTGGGAGAGAAAGACTTAGTTCAGACAGGTATCCCAGCAGTCTCTTCTCTAGTTCCGGGTCTGGAGGCTGCTCAACTTCTACTTGTGGAGGACTCTGTAACGCCGGTCCAGGGCTGTCGCTTCTTGTGGACCCACCCTCAGCAGCCCCAATCTCTGTCAAAAACAGAACTAATTGTTGGGAAAATGCACATACAGTAGAAGCCACCATAGACCACTAAATTCACGATTGCAAAAATAACTAAACTAAATAAACCTGTTTCAGTATCATGATGCCACACTTCTGACAGAATACTGTGTGCTCTCTATTTTCAGCATTTGATAACAAGCAAATAAAGCTGACTGCATGAGCAACATGGCTTTAAGTGGTGACTCTAATTACACATACTGGTAGTATTTTTCAGCAAATAAATCAAATGTTATATATGGTACAGTTAATAGTTTTGCAGCTCTCACAGCATCTAGTTTATCAACAACGCACCCATGCCCAGTTGAGTTGGGTCTTTTCTTCTCCTCTGCAGCCTCTCTCGCAGGGAATCCAGCTGCTTTTTGTGCGCTTGGATGTGACTCCATGTGTCTGACATGACTTAAATGAAACTAGATAAACAGTAAATTTAAAAAAACAGACAAATTAAACAGATACGAAGCTCAGTTTACTTATAATAATCCAGCGCTCAGTGACTGTACTCTCCACACAAAGCACGCCGCTAAACTGAAACCGAGTGGATTTCAAAATAAAAGCCCCATGCGACGCAACGATCGCAATTTTAGCAATGCTCACTTTCAAATTGGCACTGAGAACACAGACACGGTTTGTTTTATTGTTATTTTTAATTTATGGTAATATATATATATATATATATATATATATATATATATATATGTGTGTGTGTGTGTGTGTGTGTTTCATCCAAGAATAGAGAAGTGTGTATTATGTAATCAAACAGAGCGGCTTAGGTATCAGTTCCTGTGTAAGTGAGAGGTCTTCCGGTTACACGAGGAGAGAAGACAGACCTACAAACACGCAGATATTCATTTATTTACCAGCTAGTTAGAGTACAGCCGAAAAACAAGCTCATCTAATTCAAGGTAATACCCACGATCAAAAACATAAATATTATACAAATTAATGCAGCATGTTGATAATGACGGTAATGACTTCGCTATTTCAAGGGAACCAAGAACAGAACAAAAATACCAGAACCGAATGTTTGAGGAACGGAGCGAAAAACAGTAACTGTTAGTAGCTTAATGTTTCATTTATTTTTGTTTAGCAGCGCCGCAACCATGTAGAATTAAATAAACAGCGACCGGTGTCTAACGATTCATGACTCGCATGAATCGTTGGTTCTTATGAGTGAATCAGTTTCATAGTGTAGTCCGATTCCGATTGACTCGTATGAACCGAATCTTTTAAGCGCATGAAAAAAATAATGGAATTATTAGGCATTAATTTAGCTATGTTGTACTAATTGATATGTAAACATAAATAATGAATATGTTTAAATAAATTGTGTGTATATGATTTTATATACACACAATTTTACTCGCTTAAGAAAAAATGGTTATCGTTAAACGTTGATTAACGTTGATTGCTCTTTTGCTAGAGTGATTTGACATGGCCGAGCCACGCAGCCCGGTGTCCGCTTCTGTACCCCACAACCCGACGGTGCTGCCCACCCCAGAGGGCTCAACGCTTGAGATGGACCCGATGGAGTACACCCTCCGCAAGCGTCTGCCCCGAAAACTGCCCAAACGACGGAACGACGTCTACGTCAACATGAAAACAGACTTCAAGGCGCAGCTGGCGAGGTGTCAGAAACTTCTGGACGCTCATAGGGAAATCTGTATCCACGGCCTGGGACTGGCTATCAACCGGGCCATCAACATCGCCCTGCAGCTGCAGACGTCCAGCCAGGGCGCGTTGCAGCTGGCGGCCAACACATCTACGGTAGAGCTCATAGATGATCTGGAGCCTGATGACCCGGATGAGGCGGGGGAGCCGCTTACACGCACCCGTAATAACTCAGCAATACACATCAAGGTGTTTTATCCCAACCCATAGAGCCAGTAGCCCTATTAACACAACACATGGCAACTTTAAAGACTTCATAAAAATTAGTTCAATGTTTGTGGTGTCTGTGAGTGGTTTAAAAGTGTTTTATTTTGTACGACTTTTGTATGATGGTCTGAAGCCTATTTAATTAATTGCTGTGGTGATGTTTCATTTGAGAAGCAATGTAGAAAGGAAATGTGCCATATGGATTTAGAAACAGAAATCAGTTTATGTATTTGTTTTCTCATGTAAAGTGAAGTTGTAACCAAAAGATCATTCATCAGTTGTGATTTAAAGCTTAGTTAAATTGAAAGTTTGCTGTTTTCCTCTTTCTGCGTTTAAAATTATGGTCTGTTTTAAGCATAATTTATTTTACATCTACTTTTACTATTAAATAATAAGATTTATATCATAATACCTATATTTGTTAAATACTATTGGGTAATTATGACAGATTTGATAAGGGTCTGGCTATGATATGGGTCACAGATGCCATAAAAATGGTCATATATATTACTTTCTGAATGGGAAATGACCAGATTTCAGTAAGTAAACGGTATTTGCTAAAATGTTTGTCCAGCCATTCTTGACCAAACTAAAAGAGCAGGTATTTTGGTGGCAAGGAATGAGACAAAGGGTTTTTCCAAAATATTTAGTGGTGTGACTAGGTTCCTTCAGTGGAAACATGACAAAAATGCATTACTTGTTTTATAATCCCGTTACGTCTTGGGCATGATGTATGCCTAGCTCTCTCTTCATCTCTCATAGCTTTCACATCCAATTCTTCGACAGTTCACATTGGAATCACATGTATTTACAGAATTGAGAGCAGTGCTTTGACATTCTCAGCAGAGATGCTTCATAAGACAATAAGAAAAACTTCCTCTCTCCTTGTTTGGACAGTTCTGTTTTTAAACAGGATTAGAATAATACTTTGTATTTAAATACCGAATGACATCGTGATGAAAGAACAGGAAAAAAAACATACTTTGTTGCATCTGCACAGTGACTGATTGACAGATGTACAAAAAACAGGCTATTTACGAAAAACACAAACAAGTCACACAGAAAAGGAGAAACAAAATGTCAGCCTTACGATCATTTCCCAAAGGCAAACATGCAGCGTCGTGCGTGAAGTGGAAGCAGGCCAGGATGTTCGTCATACACACACTAATCAATATTTTTCCTGGCAGCGGCGTTATCTGCACAAGACTGGTTAATTCAGACGTGAGCTAACACAGAGCCTCATCAGCTCTCACGAAAGCTTCCAATTCCCCCGACACAAGCAGCAATCTAGTCCTTCCTGTTCACCCCGACTAACCCGTAAGAATTCAGCAATACAACCTTCCTCCCCGCTCGAAACATTCCCTGCAGCATTCACAAAAGTCACGTACAGACACACATAAACATCGAAAAGAATATAAAACCTACAGTGCATATTTAATATCGATAAATAGACTTCTCTATCAACAGTTCAATGTTTGGAGTTGCTTGAGGCCACAGTGAATAGAGGAGGAGAGGTCTTCACTTGAATAGCTTCAGAAAAAGAACCTGCAAAAGCAAGTGATTCCAGCCCTAAGAAATATCATCTATATAAATAATGACAATTTCAAAAGCAATACAAAACAAGTCCCAGATAAACCTTCCCAGTTGAGCTGGGCAAGTGCCAACAGTCATATGGGGAAAGAGGAGTGATTTCGTGACGTTTCATGAATGCTTCTGGTTGATTTTTGCCAGGTAACGCAAGTGGGTCTGCAAATGCTCAACACAGAGAGAGAAGAGAGCCAAAGGGGGCACTTGGCATTCTGGGGGATGTATTCTCTTCCCTTTGTGAGTAAATCTTTCAAAGTGCTACAACTCCCAGTCATTCAACCCCCGGCAACATATCCTTTGTAGTAGCCCATATCCTGCCTCCTGATACGAGGAGCTTCAATTAGTTTGGCCCTTGCTCAAAATTGTCTATCAGCTGACACCTTGATGGCAGACAGGTGCACTGGAAAGCAGAAGACGCACTTTTCCCCGCAGGAAGCTGATGTGGACCTGGAACAGCTCTGAGATTGAGGATACTTTCTGCATCTCCTTGTCTTCTCCAGCACTGGTAGGAGGTACGTATTCCTGAGAGACAGAGGGAAATGGGTTAAAGAGTAATAATGCTGTGTAACTAATACCGTGTAACAGCTTTACATTTTTTTTGTAATTCTGAATAAAGTCAGCAAAAATCACAAAACTACTGGTAATTTTCTACTGGAACATTTTCCATTAAAGGAGTAGTTCACCCAAAAATGTAAACTCTGGCATCATTTATTCATCTTCAAGTAGTTCCAAATCTGTATGAATTTCTTTGTTCTGCCGAACACAATATTTTGAAATCAGGCTGTTTTGGGTCACCATTGACTTCCATAGTATTTTTTATTTTTCCTGCTCAATGGTGACCCAAAACAGCCTGGTTACAAACTTTCTGCAAAATATCTTCCTTTGTGTTTGGCAGAACAAAGAAATTCATACAGGTTTCAACTTTCATAACTTTCAGAGCATGCCTTTCATTTCACTTCACACAAAAATGAAAGTCATCCTTTGATCCTCTGCAGTGAATGGGATATTATCAGCTGTTTGCACTCATTCTGACGGCAACAAACACATCCGTGTCCTGAGCACATTTTCATTTTTGGGTGAACTATTCCTTTAACACAATACAACGCTTAATTTCAAAGCATGGGAAAACTCTCTATATTGGAGTCTACTTCTTTCAGCTGGGAGTGTAGTTTCATAGCTGCTGCTTGTTTTCAATCTAGCACTACGTCACAATGACACAATCACTGTAAAGTGACGAACACGCTCTCTTCCTGAAGTTGACATAAGTTTGTAGTACACTACACTTGATTAGCATAACATCCATTTCCTCTTCCTGTAGACTGAGTGGTAGAGCATGACGGTCACAGGGTTTGATTCTCACAAAGCTGATGTAATTTATGTATAGTGAGGGAAATATTCAGCTTAAACGCATTGTACACTTGCTTTGGATAAAAAGGTTTGCCGAATGCATGCATGTGCTTAAATAAATATAAAGGATATACAATACATAAAGATATAAGGTGTATATCCTTAAACGTTACAAGTAATGTAATTATTATAATAGCACATTGGTTCAAAATTTTACTCAGCACTAACACACAAAAAAACCTAGAAAGCAGCACATGTGATTTTAATGCTGATAATAATAATAAGTGTTACAATATCAGCATATTAGAATAATTTCTGAAGGATCATGTGACACTGAGGACTGGAGTAATGAATCCGTATTTGCCATCACAGGAATAAATTACATTTTAAAATATATTCAAATAGAAAACAGCTGTACAATAGGTATCAGCTGTTTCGCAATATAACCGTTTAATCGATTTTTCAGCCCTGGTGAGCATAAGAGACTTCTCTTTCTCCGAGAGACTATTGTAACTCACCGGTATGCTGAGACTTCGCAGCACTTGTCTGATGCTGGCAATGTTGCTAATACTGGCATCTATGTGGGCCTGAAGCACGTCGGTCTGATTAGATGCCTTTAATGAGCTGATGGCCTCGTTCAGCACGTGTAAGCCTGACTGGACCTCCTGAGCTTGCTCCTCTATCTGAAGTGACATACCGAATATATTCATAAAGGAATGTGTTAACCACATAATTAATGAGGCCATTCATCTATTTTATTAAAATAACACGCAGGACAACTTACATTCATTGCTTCCCAGACATCAAAATCAACTGTTGTCAGAGGAACGGTGAAGTTTGTTGCAATGCTGCAATCATCCTTACACTCTTTCTGCAATAGCAAAAACATTATTAGTCACATTTATGAATACAGCACTTTACACAAAATAGGTTCAAAGCAGCATCACAGTACCGTGCAAGAAAAACAGTATTGATCTCCTGCAATTACGAAGCAAATACAATTTAATCTGTAAAGCAGCTCCAAAGGGCAACAGCATCATTATTCTGCTCAGTTTAGTTCAGTGACGGTGTCGGTATTAGCAAATTAGTCAACATAATCCAAGTATTGACATTATTCAGCTCTCATGATTGCGTTGTTGATTCAGATTGTGCAAGTTAATCAAAATATGAAACTTAATTCAGCTATATAAGCAGATCTACACAGAACGCAACAGTGTCATTATTTTCAATTCATCCAGCTTCATTTATTTCAAATTCATGTGATATTCGGTGGGTAAGGAGTTGTTCCCAAACAGCTAGAGAGGGTGCACAGGAAGACGACAGATTGCATACTTGTTTGCCTGGTGCATGTGTAAGACTAAAGAAGCGCACAGATGAAATGCAAGAAAGTAAACTGCTTGAAATGTGTTTATAAAATTATCTATCATGCGCATGTCTCTCACCATAGCAGCCTCTGCATCCCAAGCCTCCTTAATGAAATGGTCGAGGACGCGCAGGTCACAGATGGGGCGTAATGGGGAGGACAGGCCTGGACGGGTCCACTCCAGCACCATCAGTAGTAAGGCAAAGAGTCCTGGCACGGATAGAACAAATTAAGATCTGTTTAAACAAATTCAATCTTTGGATGGGGTTAAAAAAAAAAAAAAATAAATAAAGACTGAACAAAAACCCCCTTCCTACCATATTATACAGACCGAGCGGTGACTTCAAGACTCTTAAATACGATATATAACAAATGTACGAGAAACAAATACTAACAATATTGTACAAAACTAAAAGGAAGAGTGTTTTATTACGAATTAAATAGTTTGATATGAAAAAAATAATGAATTGGTTTAAATCATAACTCAACAAATATATTAGTTGAATTTGTAATTAAGGTTTAATTATGCTTTATGTTTAGCAACACAGTGGTTGTATTTGATATCAGTTTGACATTATATATGCGTATATACTCACTGAATGCAATACCACTTAATGCTTTAAAATAACAACAAACCTGACTTTGATTTGATCTTAAAGAGATTAAAGCAAATCTGCTATTAACGTTTGGTAACAGGACTTGCCACAAGGTGGAGCACAGCTACGTTTAGGTAAAGAAATTTTGTATTAACAAGAAGTACTTTCGCTTATCTGGCACCAGAAAATAACTCAACCGTCCCATCTATAGTCCAGCACCTGTTCACGCAGCCCTCAACTTTCCCTTCTTCTTCAGACACATTCACATCAAGAAATTATAACTATAAACATTACTATATATTAACACCCACACCAATACAAGACAATGTTTTGCTTATAATATGGATATGCTTCAGTTATGTTGCTTTCTATGCTCAAGCTGCATGATGGATTTTGATTGGCTAAACTTTTATTTTTATCATTGAACAGATAAAAATAATTTTCAATGTGATTCCAATAATGTTGTTCTTCTCTGTCGTTATCATTACAGTTGTGCTCCAAATTTCCTATTATTATGTCATATTAAATATTTATAGTCACATCATATATATATTTGGTGTGACCTGGCCTTCCAGTTAAAATATGAGGTGCCACTCTGTTCCTTGTTGCTCTATAAGATTTGCATCATGTGCATGCTGTAAATAACCATTTGATTGCATTCTCGGTCTATACATACAATAAATAAATAGACGACTCTAATAAAACCAACAAAAATCACAAC
>JAUMHR010000052.1:2020216-2037635 GCA_032361145.1 Enteromius fasciolatus | reverse complement strand
ACCATTTGATTGCATTCTCGGTCTATACATACAATAAATAAATAGACGACTCTAATAAAACCAACAAAAATCACAACCAAGAAACCAGTCACGAAACGTCATACCCTGAAAAAAGCAGAACATTCTACTCCTAAAGAAAAAGACCCACACACAATGCTGAATCTTCTGTCTATCTGGAATAAAGAGACAGATCACACACAAAGAGTGTTTGTGTATGTCTGGTCTGCAGCATCTAATCCTCTATCCCATGCGTGTCAGATTGTGTGAAACCTAAGGTCTGAGTCACAGCAAAAATCAAACGATAAAAATACATATTTGCAGTGGCAACAAATGGTAATTCTAATCTTTTCCTATTGCTTTCTAAGAAACATTTGTGTACATTTAGGGCAGATAAGTAGTGCATGAATAAGTATCCATCATTTAGTCATCTGATATTCTGGCATCAATGTCTCATTGGAAACTTTTGAATGCAGTCTTTCAGCTTTAGCTGGCTATGACGCAATAGGCCGCTTATCGAAGCAGATGTACCCTCTGGAGATGCTCTGATGTTGAGCACATGGTAGGAAGAACTCCAGGTTGGGTCAAAATTTACTGTAGAACATCAATGATCAGAATTTTCTTTTAAATTTTGAGACGAGCGGATGAGATTCCTCTTTTTGCCTCAGCTTGACAACTCCCTTTTCTGCTGATCTTGGCAGAGAATGGCGTCTTGTCACAAAGGCAAAAGGGCTGTGCTGACACCATGACCTGTCGAAAATCCAAGAGCTGCCTGAATGCTACAGAACGCACGTCCACCATGTAATCAGACCATCTCTAACAGCTTTTCCAGGAACTAGACCTATATTTTATCTTACCAAGACTCTAGCATTTGCAGTCACGTAATTCAATTAAGTGTAGCGTTCCACACTTAAACATACGAGCATAGAGCTCTATTTATTTTAGGAAGCCTCCATCTCTCACAGTGACCCATACTACAAGGTCAATTAGAGACCACCATGCATGGATGCTGTTGCCTTCCCCCATATATACATTTGTTTCAGTTGTACTAGCGTTCAAAATGTTAGAAATGTCATTTATTCCTGTGATGACAAAGCTGAATTTAAAGCAGCCATTACTCTAGTATTCAGTGTCACATGATCCTTCACAAATCAGTCTAATATGCTGATTTGGTGCATTTCTTATTATTACGTAACAACTGCTTAATAATTAGTAGATTGTGATACATTTTTTAAAGGTGTTTTGAACAACATAAACTCAAAAGAACTGCATTTTTGTGAAGCTGAACAATGTAAAAGGTTTTATTTTTAAACAGACCCCCAAATTTTAGAACGGTGCATTATTTTACAGGGTTATAAGATTGAATTAATAATATAGGATAAATTATTATATAAAAATAAGAGTAAAATCTTGAATTGCAACCATTAGGCCATGGAAATACATAGCGATTCAATTTCAGGGTCTCGGATTTAAACAGGCGAAAAGAAGTAGCCTAAGTTGATTTTACGAAAATCAACCTCAAAATCATTCAGTGAAACATGCTAACTCTACATACCCTTGCATACACTTGACCGTCGTATCCCTTTGAATGAGTAAATGATAGCAACAGGAAGAGGGGAGAGACTATTTCCTATGCCTTAGTCTCCAGCAGAGGGAACAGCCAACTATCAGTTTAAGTTAGGATCTTAGCCAATGTTAAAGGTAACAGAGAAAGTGCCAACATTAAATGCCAACAACTTGAGTCTATTTTTTGCCTTGCAAGAAAGAGCAATGTCACAGCAAGTCTCACCCATGGTAAAACCAAGGACCTTGACCTAAAAAATATCAATTTCAGCATGTATACATTGACTGCGTGAATCCATATCCTCAATAAAAGAAAGATATTTAAGATTTTAAAAGTATATTTTGCCAATAAGGGTGATAGAAAGCAATAAAACAAAGTATAGCTCAATCAAGAAACTATTAAACCTGATCTACAATGTTTCTCATTGCATTTCTTTTCTTAAAGGTGAAATCGTTAGAGAAACCATGCGTTGGACATTTTTCTGCTAAGTCATTGTCTCATTTTAAGAACAGAATTTGCTAGTCCATTGTCAACTTTTGATGATGCAGTGATTTTACACTGACTCAGCTCTCATTGTAATGTAAAACTCATGCTTAAGAAAGATGCCAGATCATGCATGGGAAAGTCCAACACAAATAGATTGCGAGTAATGCTGAAAGCTCAGAATAATCTCCCTTGATCAACAATAACCTTATAAAAAGTGATGTGACTGATCCCTATGGGATTCAAAGTTTTAAATCAATTACTAAGAATTTATTTCTAAATGCACCATATTATAATTGCAGTCCCCACGCACTTTCCCTTATACCATTTCGTAGTGTCAAAATACGAAAAATCTCTCAATGCATGCTGTTTAAAAACTAAACGTTTAACGTAGGCTATTGCTTGCCATTCGTTGCATGAATTTTAGTCGACAAAACGCTATTTTCCCCCTCTTGTGCTGCTAAATGCATGTTAAGACAGTAAGAACTTTTATAAAAGTTTCATGAAAGCGTACGTATCTTACCTGAACCGTGAAACATTCGCAAAACAACTTGGCATTTTTCAAGCACATGATTAAAAACGACAAATATCGCGCAAAGACTCAACTGGTGGCACAAAAGACATGGATAGAATCGAGCACAGACGCATCCAGCCCTACGCGCTGCTTGCGAGTACTCTGTGGGACGCTCACGCGATCAAATACAATGACACCGTCCCTTCCCACGAGGCACGTACTGCGATCCGGTCGGCTTTGCAGCGCCCTATTGGCAAGCTTTCTATGAACGTAAATTCTCCCTCACTCCACGAAAGCGCACCGCGTCTAAGCAGAAAAGGTGGACCTCTCTCATTAATGTTCAGAAAGAGGTGGAGAATGGACTTGTCTCCCATGAGACGGCTAAATGTTAAACCTCAGGGAGAAAGAAAAAGACACTGAGGCCGTTTAATTTACTCACTGGTTATCTGCATCTCAGAATCTAGTACAGGATCCTCTCCGTTTCGTCCATAGCCCCGTCTATTGCCCATTAATTGCAACCGAAGCTTTTTAAGGTATTGTCAGCACTCATCGGTTCCGTAATGCTTATTTATTTATTTTCAATTCATGACTTTGAAAATAAAAATCAAATATCACAGTCTCGTGATGGTTATCAGATCAGCTTCCTGTTTTGGAAGGGATTAGTCTTTCATTGTTACTCACATAATATCTTTTTTCTTGAAGTAAATAGCGAAGCAAAAAAGGCTTTGCACGGCTTCCTCTCAAGGCAATTTACAATCATCTTTTAACTGCATTTTCCACTGTATACTTCCAGACAAGGGAGGTTACACAAAGAAATGGAACAATACAACATTAGTATGCTTGTTAGTAGGCTACCCCCAGGTTGGTATATTGTATAGGGTTTAAAAAGCAGTTCTTCATATTCATTCAGCATACCTTTACATTTGTAAGAATTATGTCCTGTTTCTATATACGTGTATACAAATATAGACAGACAACAGATGTTTTATATTCCAGTCAAAACCTGGCACCTTGAAGATCGTAAGCCAACAAGGGGTTAAGTTAAATAAATGACTGAGACTTGCTCAAGGGGGACTGTACTCCGAGATGTTATTTTGCAACTACAAAATTAACCAATAGGTTATAAGTTAAACTTTGTCACAATAGGGGTATATGCATCAGCCCCTTTATTAGCAGCATATTTTAGCATCCCTTCACCACATGCACTACACACTTTACTACAAGAAACACTAGGGCAGTACTTTACATGTTTGTACCTAAAGGGTCAATTTTGGTACCTAAAAGGTACATATTAGTACTTAAAGTGTACATATTTGAACCTAATAGATATAAAAGTGTACCTTTTGAAAAGGTTCCGTCCCAGTGACGGCTTTTGTACCTTTATTTTTGAGTGTTTAAAAAATAAAAAACAACAGATAACACAAAATTTATTGTCAGCGCCTTATACAGGACATTATCTGTTAATTTTACAGATATTTGCATTAAATCTAAACCACAATGCAATAAAATTTTAAATAGTTATTTCTTATATTAAGTAATTGCATCACCCTCCGTAATGAACTACATACATACATTACTCTCCACAAACATCTACGGTTTTATGAAGAACCTTTAACATTCTTGGAACCCTTCTAATCCACAAAAGGTTCTTAACATATTAAAATGTTTTCTTATTTTCTTTTCCAGAAATGGTTCTTCTATATGGCATCCCTGAGAAAACTCCTTATTGGGAATCCTTATATTTCAAATATTCAGTCTCTGGAAGTTGTTTCAGATATTATTTGCAGTTGAACATAAGTGGATGAACTTTGCATGGCCTTTGTAAGGATTAAGCATTGAGAACATGCATCAGAACTTCTTTATATTGTCTGGTAAATGGGCAAATAGCATTAGCAATTTTACACTCCAAATGTGTTTAAATGCAATTGGCACAGAATAATGTAATTCAGGAAGGTAAAGTGAGTCTATCCAGGAAAACAGACTGGGTCATTGAGAAGGCAAAGAGCTACTGAATTTACCCTCAGGGATCAATAAAGTTTATCTATACATCTCTAGAGCACATTCACAAGGGAGCATCTCTGTGGATTTAGATCTCTGTGGGCAAAGATTACTTGTGCGGCTTTTTTTTTTTTGGCCAGAATACTTGCAGACAGAAAATACTAGGCTGAATGACATGTCTCAGTAGGTTTCCTCGTAGAAGATAAGATTTTTTACGTGCAGCACATGTATATCACGTGCTTTTTCATTCAGGTCTGTTTGTTGAAGGATGACAGAAAAGAGGTTGTTTGGGCAACAGATGCACAAGGTATATATATATATTTCCAAGTATATATGTACTCATGAGGCCCAACTCCTCTCAGTTCTGAGGATAATCAATAAAACCATCTCTGCGTTTGTTTAAATGCTTCCGCAGATATGAGAATGTATATGTTTTTCTTTTTTTTCATTAAATTAATACCCACAAACCTCTTTGTTGTTTTACTTGTAATATCTATCTCTCTATTTTTGCCTGTACATATGTAGCCTAAATGTATGTGTGTGTGGGTCTGAACATATGTATACGTGTGTGCGCATAAACGTGTGTGTTTGTGCCTGTTCTGTTTACTGAATGCAATTCCATTTATTCATGTAATACCTGTTTGAAAGAGATATTACACACAATCGCTGCATACTATTTTATCTTTTTCAGAAAACATACGAATTGGAAGTTGTCCGTGCCCACACAAGTTCTGGATCGCTTAGACTATAAAAAACTATATTATTTCCTCTGTTTTAGTAAACATCACAATAATAAGGTGTTTGCACACACATGTTTTGTATTGCCTACAGACACCATGTTTGTTTTCATGGCCCTAAATCTTTCTAAATCATTTGTCGTCTTGTTTGATCAAACTACTGTTTGTTCTGCCTGAGCCAAACTGAGAGCAAAGAGAGACAAGGTACGTGCTGGGGAACATGTGTAATGGCTGAGGAGGGGGCGAGGGCGGGGGAGTCTCGGCATGGTGACTCCGAGGCTTGGACCCTGTCATTGAAATTGGGATGATTAAAAAAAGAGAGGGGGGGTGTGTGTGGGAGGAAGACCCAAGGACACCCTCCCCTTTTTACTAGTAAACAAAGACAACCAGAAGCCGGCGATGCAGAGATGAGGAGAAAGACAGCGAGGGAGATCTGCATAGTAACTAGCAAATGATTCCTGAATGGAAAGAGAGCCAGATCAGACTCCTTGTTTGAGGTCCAGTGGCGCGCCGCAAGACAGGAAACTACATAAAAGAATAGGGGACGGGGAGGTCGGAGCCGCTAAGGTGGCCTGTCGGAAGTTATTGTTTCTGAATAAGAGGCATCCTGAATTAATAATCTTGAGTTCAATGGGTAAAGCTTTCTTTCAGATTGTTTGCCCTAGTTGTGATTCTCTTCATACTCTTTATACATGGAATACACACACATATACTGGTCAAAGGTTTTGGTCAGGAGTATTTATTTATTTACAACACTTTTAATAGTAGTGTTTGACAATAAAGACCAGTAAAAACTACTGAAAATTCAGCTTTGTCATCTTGGGTATAAATCACATTTTAAAATATATTAAAATAGAAAAGAGTTATTTTTTTAATGGTAATAACTTTTTTTTTGTCAAATAAATGCAGTAAACAATTATACAGTTAAATGAAGATATTATTTTATATTTACATTTATTATAAGTATATTAATATTTAATATTAATAACATCATATTCTTAAAATATATTTAAATTCATTGCTGTGATTGATGATTTGATGATGATTTTGTGCTCAAGAAACTTTTTTTTTATTATTAGGGGCTATTTTTATTATTATTAATGTTGAAAACAGCTTTTACTGCTTTATATTTTATGAACACTGTGATATACAACCACAGTTTAGGGTAAAGAAAAGATATTAATAGCAAGGATGCATTAAATTGATGAAAAGTTACATTTAAAAAAGTATCGCATTCATACCTTTACACTGATTTCTGTTTCAACTGAATGCTGTTCTTTTGACCTGTCTATTTATCAAACAGTCCTGGAAAAGTTTTTTAAAAACGGTTTTAAACATCAATAACTACTATTATTAATAATTAAGCACAAACAGTAATTGATAATTGAGCACCAAATCAAAATATTAGAGTGATTTGTGAAGAATCACGTGACACTTAAATTCTGCTGGTTTTAATTTACATAGGGATGTATTACAAAGTGAAGCTCCAACCCTGTTTCAAGATAAGGGTCTGCAGGCCAAAAGAGGAAAGCTGCAGATTATTTGGCAGCGTTTTCCCATGCACACACAGCCTGCTGGTGGCTCTACTTCTTTAAACAACCTGACAGATTGTTTCAGGAAGACCCCTTCCTCTCACCCTGGACCCTGCTACCCACCCCTTCATCTTCAGCTATAAATATCACACTGCTCTTTAGGAGGTGTTGGGATTTTAATAGACTGGAAAGAGCTTCATTTACTGAAAAAATCTGCACTTTACGATGATAGACTGCCAGCTTTTTCTGGCTGTAAGTATATTTTCAGCGTTGCCCTTTGCTCTCTCCAGCAGAAACAATAGAAATAGAAGGCTTTACTATCTTTAGCTCTTCAACTGAATCATTACCAAAATATGTTTGACTCCTAGTGCCATTTGTACAATCATACTGATGATATGCTAAATGCATTTGTCAAACAGTCACGTTGTTTGAAAACTTTCAGTTAGTTAAAAACATGCTGCGCATGAAGTCACATAGCGGTCATTTTAAAATTAGTTGACAGGCTTGAGATAGTTACTGTTGTAAGATCGGTACTCCTTGTTCTGGCTGCTGACCAGTCTTAGACACGCTAATCATGTCACTATGCCAAATTCACAGATAAACCATTTAGAGAACGACCAACAGCTTGCCAGCGGACAGAAAAGAAAAAAAACCCTGAGGTCATTTCATGAATGAGGACAGCGGTACTCAAACAACTGCTGAAGCTCACAGAAACACAAGTGTCTTACATAATATTACATAAATGTGCACAATACACATCAACAAAAATGTTAAACCTGTCAGCTTAGTAAGGTTTTGGCAACAAGCATTTTCAAAAAGTGGCAACACTTAAGTTAGTAATTCCTGTATGCTATTTGCATGCAATGTTTGAGCAATAAAAATGCACACATTCGCAAAAACATCTCAGAAAAGCTGGATGCATTGACACTGCCAGCCTCCACTCACCTACAGTTATCCGCACAGTCTTGTGTCCAGATTGAATCATCACTACACGCCCACATACAGTGTGATCTCTTTAGGTGCAGAGTTTTATTCTTCCCATTCTTTATTTTGCATCAGGGTCTTGATATAAAGGTTAGTTCTGGGATGTCTTCCATCTCCAGATTTGAGTCTGATCTTAAGTGTTCATCTTTAGTCTATCTCAAGTCAAAACATTCAATTGCAGGCCAGTATTCACGTATCCCTTATCATACATTGTTTATCGTAGTCTATTCTTTGACCTTGTCATCTGTTTTTATGCATGTATTTCTGTGTTTCTATTATACCTGCTGTGCCTTGACCTTGTTTTAGTATCCCTTTAGTTTAAATCCCTTTCAGTTTAAGTGATCTTATGTGGATCCACTAAAGCCAACCGTTAAAAAAACTAGACCATTCATTTTGTGGAAATATTGTAAATCAAATCCTTGCTTTTTATTTCACAGCTTCAAATTTCTACCATTTACATACTAGATCAGCTGTATTCACCAAACCATTTCTTTATGCCCATACACTTTTTTCTTTCCTGGACAATGGCATCCAGGAGATATTTTGGGGTTTATTCCTGCTTTGGAGGCTTTATTAGCAGATAGATGTGTGATACTAATGACAATGTTTGTCTGGTTGCATTGGTTTTCGTTTATCATGTGTATGGGAAATGGACAGAGGAAGATCCAGTCTGGAGTTTTTTCTGTCTGCATGTGAATAACTTGACTGTAAGATAATGAACAATTTGAATAAATGTTAAATGCGCTATTACATAGAGCCTTATTCAAGAAACGTGATGTTTTGACAATCAATTAGCGACATATACAGCACATGCAATGCACATCCACTCTAGGTTGGCATTTACTGCTCAACCTAAATTTCTACTAAATGAATAAACATGAAACGTAGTTTACCTTACAGCATTGGCTAAGTCCAAGAGGGATCTCCAACGCCAGAGTCGAATGGATCTAATGAAATTTCCCAAAGGACTGGCTCCCCCTGCTGATGAACTGGGAATATCGCTCCAAACATTTGTGGCATAAAACTAGTAGACCTGTCTGCAGCCTGCAGATCAGGGCGGGGCTGCACGTGTTGCTCCGCCCCATATTTGCTCCGATTGGCTCGCTCGTTTTTCATTTGCATATATGATAGAGAATGAGTTGGTGTAAAACAGTAGTGCATGGATTTATGCAAAACAGCTGTTAAAGCTGTGCACTATGTCCAGTCCTCTCCAGTTAAACAGAAGTGTCTAATTCCACGCTAATACGATATTAAACATCTCCGTCTGATAATTATTATGAATAATTAGGAGCATGTTTTATCTGGGAATTATACAGGACTCGCATCCTGGCTCAGAGAGCCAGACAAATCCATTTGTTTACGGTTAACTTGACTCTGTGTCTGTTTTATTGAATCATGAGATTTTAGCTGCTGCAAATTTAATCTTCTGGATCAGTCGACTTCACAAATGAATCATTCAGTGTAGCCTATTTGTGAACGAGCTGACTGAAAAGAATCGGCTCAATAGATTCGGTCACAAAACGGATATCGGAGAAAATATAAATTTAATATATTTATCTATATTTAATTATCTAATTGAATTAGTTGATTTGACCGCGGGTGGCTGTGGTTCGGATCTGGCTTGAGCTGAGAATTAGTTAAAATAAGCGTTTTGCATTTTTGGACTGAGCCATCACGCAATCAGTGCGTCATGATCTTTAAACAGTAAATGATGTATAAAAGTTTAAGGTGTAGGGTCTATAAATGTTTATGTTTGAAACTTGATGAAATAAACACAGTATTAACAACTGCACTGAAATAAGTGCATGATGCGAAAGTTGCACATTCAGAGGTAAGTTCTTCCAAAATTATGACAGATTTAGCCTATCACAGAATTATCCGGTATACATAAAATGTTCTCGATTTCTTTACTTTAAACTTGAAACAAAGGTGAGGGAAAAGTCTATGCTTTGCAATGTAGTAAATACAAAGTTCCATAAAAAATAAAATTGCCATGCTATATAAATAAAAACAATACTGATACATCCTTTTCATTTCTTGTCTCATACTGATGCTATAAAAAAATATTTAATTCATAATTCCTAAATAATATGTAATTCCTCTATATAGAAAACGAGGAAGGAATTACATATTTTCATTCAATTCATTTTTTTTTCTTTTAAATATAGTGTTTTGTTCGTGTGTTAGACTAAATACCAGCTTAATTTAGCAAAACAGTCATTTCAGGGACATAGTAAGTTACAGGCTATTGTTTTTTCTTCTTCTGTGCATTATTATGAAAGCTTTGTGAAACTGCACAGCGTTTTTACCTTTTTAAACAACATAATCCGTCCGTATGTACGCCTATGATAGACGATTTAGCCAATCAGAGTAGGTATGGGGCGGGGCGACATGACAGGTTCAGTCCCGCCCCGATCTGATTCTGCAGGCTGCTGACGGGTCCGTCTCGCATAAGGGATGTCTGTTTTGTAAAACATACAAACATGAAATGAATTTCAATGATTTATCAACAACTACCTAATAAATGTCTGCCAGTGCATCAAACAATTAAAAGTCTACTGGAACCTACAATCAGCACTAACCAAAATACAGCAAAATAAATATTTTCATAAATATTTTTGAGTTGCGTGACCAAGCGTCTTTAAAATCAGCTGCAAAAAAAAAAAGTTTGTTTAATTGCTGGCTGGTTGTTTAGATTCACATTTACAACACATAGGCTTTCCCGCCATTGAGCCGAATTGTCTAAAATTATTCATGTATTTCCAACAGAAAGCAGCTGCTACATATTTAGCCTTTATCGTAAATTGGACAGAAAATAGCAATAAACTACTAATTTAAACATAAAATAAAATGTGTGTAAAACCATGTAAAACAGAAGAGATTCACGAATTTAAGGCGGAACTGTTTTAGAACTAGCTCATACATCTGAGGGAAGTGTTTCATAAGACGGACCGCTGTGTCGAGATGAAACCATATAAACGTTCAATCGTATTTTTAGTGTGTGAACGTTAGTTTTTGGCGCTTATATACACGTACAGACATGGAAAGAGAGACACGTAAGAAAACTGAGTGTATAGATTGGGGCAGATATGTTTCTGGACAAACTCCGATGACAGCTAATAACGAAACATGGCAGGATACATTAGTAAAGAACGCACATGACGGGCTTCCTCAACCATGTCCAGATTGTGAAAGATGCTCAGTAATATCAGGAGAGTGCCTCTATTATCATTACGGTTGTGATGGCAAGGATGACAGAGGTTGGGGTTGTGGATACAGGACTATTCAGACCATGGCTTCATGGTTGAGTTTTAATCAACCTCTCACTGTGAGCAGACACCCACCTAGTCTCTCTGAAATACAGCAAACTTTGGTGGAAATAGGGGACAAACCTGATTCATTCATGGGATCCAGGGAGTGGATTGGGACATTTGAAGCTAGTCTTGTTTTTGACCAGCTCTATGATGTTCCCTGCCGCATACTGCATGTGCGGTATGGCAAAGAGCTTGACCAAGCCATAGAAGACCTTCATGAGCACTTCCTCACCCGTGGGTCACCTGTTATGATGGGAGGAGACAGGGACAATGCTTCTAAGGGGATCTTAGGTGTATGCACTGGTAAACAGGGGAGTTATTTGCTTGTTATGGACCCTCATTACTTTGGCTGTGCCTTGGATAAAAAGTCATTGCAAAGTCAAGGTTGGGTTTCATGGAAAGCAGTTGGTTCTTTGGATCAGTGCTCTTTCTACAATGTTTGCTTCCCTCTTACTGCTAAGAAGTGACAGTGTTGGTTTCTCTCCCCTTGATGTTGCATTCTGATTATATTTGGGGATTTCTTACAATATGCATGGTTTTAATCCAGAGATATGAGTGGAACAAGAACTATTAGGTTAAATATCTGCAAATTGTTGGTTTCACCCAATCACATGAATAAAATAACTTCATAAAAATGCCATTGACATCCATGCTCATTTTTTTTCTTGCATTAGCATGCGCCTCAAAGCTTTTACAGCAAGAGCAAAGTTGTATTTGAATGTTATACCATGACCAGGAACTGATAAACAAACCACATGTGACTTTTTTTATTTTCATATTAAATTCAAAGTTGAGACTTGTGTTAACAGCATCCTGAAGTTTGTCAGTTCTGTTTACGTTTATAGTTGTTTAATCTCATTCATTCACCCGGAATTTGCTTTAGCTTTAGATGGGAACACGTCATAAAACACCCTAACATCTATAGGCTCTAATAAAGTTAAAGCCTAGTTGTAATGCTAACATATTTAGCTCATAGATGTCATTAATCACAAAAAGTATCTTTGTCCCAAATAAATTTATATCAGCTTGTATATGTTTACATGCCTTAAATTGATAGCTCATGCAAAATTTACACACCGTCATGTTGTTCCTGTGTGAGTTTCTTTTTTCTGCTGAAAACAAAATAAATTGTTTTGAACAATGTGGATAACAAACAAAATACCACAATCCATTACACACACTCTTCAAAAGATATTCTTGTATGTTCAACAAAAGAAATAAACTCATTCAAATACGGAACGAGATGAGTAAATAATGTATCTGATAACAATTATTTAAATTTTTGAGTGAACTGGTACTATATTTCAATGAATTAAAACCCTAAATACAATGCATATGTTTTTATATTAAGTTTAATTTTATATTTGCAATTCTAATCTTTACACATCTGACACACAGTCACTGTAAAAGATCTGGAAGTTCTTGTCCACCTCCATTTTGCCCTTGAGAAACTTCTCCAGATTTTTGATAGGCACCTCCACTATGTGGTTGTTGACTCGATCATTAAGACCGTAGGCGCCGAACGCTGGAAACTTATACCGCTCTGAGTAGGGAGCATTGTGATCGTAATCTGTGCAGCAATAAGCTGTCCACATGAACTCTGGGATGGCGACACGATCTAGGTTATCGCGTCGAATCATATTACCTGATGTTGTCACCCCAGTGATCACATAAGCCTTTCCGTGACAATAATTGTTGAGCCGTTTGCGGGTAACCTCCACCTGTGCGCTCCAGGGACCAAAACTGAACTCTCTTATCAGGGGAACTACATTGGTCAGTGTGTAGGTGGCAGCTTTGTCCAGAGGGTCTGCCTGATGCTCATCGGGGTTCATCTGGCCACGTTCATATTGCACTACATCAGCGTAGTCTTCTAACACAGCCTGCGCGTCTTCAAAGTTTTTGTGCATTAAGGACGACTGAGGGAAGGGTTCCATGTTACTGCTTCCTTTCTCAGTTGCCAGCTGTGCAAAAGGAGAAATGCAGGTGATGGAAATGAGATTAAGATGGGTTTAGATACTCAGATCCATGGTAATAATTGCAATGCGCAGATCACATTTAAACATTCAATGAGAGATACATTTTAACATTGAAACAGATTATTTATTTATTTACTTTATGCAAAGTCATGTAGCCATTTAAAAGTGGAGGATTTTACGCATTTGAAGTTATGCTCACCCAAGCTGCTCTTATTTTGATACTTTTATTAGTAAAAGGTGATTCCTATAGCTATCTTAGAACATTTAATTTATTCCTGTGATGGAAAATGTTAATTTTCAGCAGCCTTAACGCCAGTCTTTAGTGTCACATGATCCTTTAGAAATCGTGCTGCTTTCTGGTGCTGAGGAAAAAATATTGTGCTGATTTATATTATTGACATTGCACAGCAATGTTCCAAAGAAACACAATTTAAACAATGTTTTACTGCATTTTTGCTCTGCAAATTTTGTATTCATTTATTGCATTCTTGTGGAATAAAAGCAATCATTTCTTTCTAAATAAACTGACCTCAAACTTCTGAATATTTGTGTACATACGGAATACACTAAACATCTTATTCTTAGCACACTCTCACCTGTGGTTCAAACATCCAGGGAATGTCTACCCGTTTCTCCCCATCTGATTTCTTGAAAGTGTATGCTGAATAGATGGGGATGTGTTTTTGGGGGTCGAAGAGGGTAACAAAGCGAGGCTTGTCCACATGGCGCTGACAGATCTTCTTTAGAGAAGTACTGAGGTAACCTCGTGGCGGGGTGCCCATATACAGGAAATCCTTACAGCGATCTATTTGGGAGAAATCCTCCACGACTCCAGCTTGCGATCTTAATATCAAACACATCAGAACGGTTCCCAACCGGAAACAGCAATAGACCGTGAGCTTCATGTTGTCCTAATGTTGTTCTTCTCTGTGAAGGACTGAAAGTAAGCTACTCAGAGAAAAAAAAAGTGTCTCCTTTTTCTGTGGCTGTCTCCAGTTGACTGTCTTTATCTCATTTAAAATGAGTGACTCTTCACTGGTAGGTGGAGAATAAAATGAGACCCATTAAAAATTCTATCGCAGAGTACAAAGGACATGCAAAACCACAACTTCAGTGTGCCATAATCTTCATCTACTTGCAAAGCAGCAAGGTAAATTTGCTTACTGCTGGCTCCCTAAAGGAGGATATCGTTTTCTGGTCTGCCATCAACCTGAGCCTGACTAGAATGTGCTAGAAAAGAATAGTGAATTTAAATTGAACCAAATTATACTTTTAGTCAGATTTCTTCTTCGTAAATGTGAGAAGAATAAATTGTTAATGCTATATGGACTGCTAAGTGACTTATCTCTCTGTGTTGCACCTATATAGTACTGTGGTTCAGTGAAAATGGCACCAAGCCTTAAACAGAGCTTTCAGCAGTTGAGCAGACTCTTAACTATATGATTAGCCGCCACAATTCCAGCAGTTAATACATCTATAAGTTCACATTCATACATATCAACTAAGTGATATTTAAATGCAGTAATTCAAGCTATGTAAAGTCATGAACACACAACGTGTGGCATGATAATATGGAAATCATCTACAAAGAGTACAACACTGTCTGATAGGTGACTTCATTCTCTTCTCTAGTGTAGTCTTGGCTCGCAGCATTTCAATTAAATTAAATTGTATTATTAATATGCAGGCTTTCATTCATTTCCTACTGGTATGTGTATTTTCTGTAAGACAGTTTTTGAAAAAGATGCTCACGCTTTCGTCCATGCCAGTCTGACTTTTTAGAAAGGTCTCTAAAGCTTTCAAAGGCACTTCTGTAACACTGTGCCCCCTAATCTCATTCAAAGCATATGCTGCGTAAGTGGGAAACATGTATCGCACATCGTAGGGTGAGTTTCGATCGAACCGTGGACAGCAATATGCCGACCACAAGTGCTTTGGGACGGCCATGCGGTCTTCTCTTCCTCTTCGTATGGTCAGCCCTGATACAGTCACCCCAGTCACCACATAGGCAGCACCACGGCAGAAGTTGTTCAGGCGACGCCGCACCATATCGATATAAATGGACCATGGACCCTCCAATAAGTCTGTGATCTGAGGTACCACATTTGTGAGAGTATAGGTAGCTGCTTTGTCTTGGTTGTCTGCCTGGTGCTGGTCAGGGCTAAGTGGGCCACGCTCGTACTCCACTGCATCAGCATAGTCTGGGAGCACAGCCTGGCTCTCCTCAAGCAGTGGGTCAGTTTCACCACTAGAGGGCAACTCTCTCATGTTTCCGCTTTCATCAGGAGAAACCAGCTGGGGGTGAGAAACAAACAAACAAGAAATCAAAAACCATATAGAAACTCATACTGACACAACAACAGTATATTATGGACAAGACCATCCGTGTTATGTGATGAAGTCTCAAAGACTATTTTGTTTGATATACAAATATAAATACACTTATTATTGTTTTTTTGTATTCATTTTGGTATATTTACTTGTTATTTTTGAATATTCAGAGACTATTCAAAATATTCAGAATATTCAGAGACCACAGGTACTCTGCTACCTGTGGTTCATACATCCAGGGTGTGTCCATCCTTCTTTGTCCATCTGACTTTTTGAAGGTGTAAGCTGAGTAAAGCGCCAAATGGCGACTGCTGTCATACAGTGTGGCGTAACGTAGTTTATCTCCGTATCGTTGACATATCCTTTTCAGATTGCCCCCTTGGATACCCGTGGGTGCTGTGTGCATGTAGAAGAACTGACTGCATTCTTTAAAGCTGTCGGAGACCGTGGCACCTGCCAGACACAAACCTGTCGATAGAAGAAGCCTGAAGATAAAAATCTTACAAAGAGCCATCAGAAAGGGAGAAGCTGATAAGTTATCATTGTTTGTAACAAAATTTTCAGTTTTTGAATGCAAAGAAAGGCAGATCCATTTGTTCTTCCATGGTGTTCCAAGCCAGACTGTTAACTTAGAAAAGTGAAAGCTACCATATGCAAAGCATCACTCTCTTCTCCTGCCAGTCATAGGCTACAGCATGTGTTTCTGACCAATGGAGCACTGCAAGGTTTTAAAAAAAAGCAAAAAGAGTTTGGCTGAATGAAATGGCAATCAGTGAAAGGCAGGCTATTTCTCTTAAAACAAAACAAAAGCACAGATCAAATCCTGTGCTATCATTTACAAATTGACAATGGGTTTAATCAGGAAAGGGTCACACAGAATTGCCCTAATGCCAATGTGTTCCTCAGGAATTCTTTCATTTCTGTAAATTCTCAGGAAAATTACAATATATCTCAGCTAAAAAGGCTGTGGGGACGTTTACAAGGAACAAATAAACCACGATCGAAGATCCTTCAGTTACGCCCTGGAACAACATTGTGATTAGCCAATCAGATTTGAAGAACCAGTTTATAGTTTTTGTGAAGTTTAGGCTTACAATCAGTGTTTGGTGCTTGTACATCAGTGTCGGTCGTCTATCATTAAATATGATTTTAGGCATTACTCGTGGTTAAGGGTAGGTTTAAGTGTAGAGATATGGTCATAACTAAAATTTTGGATTAAAATGTTGTTCCAGGGTCAACAAAATAAGTTGACCCAGGAACACGTTGAACTGAGCAAAATCAGGATGTGCAGGAGCGTGTACATGAGCTGTAAATAGCCTTTGAAAAATTCTGAACTACAAAAAGAACTGCAGGTAAATTAAACCCACTTAATTACCAATTTAAAATAATAGTTTAAAATAAAAGTACTTTGTTTGCCTTTTGGTCTTCTTATTATTTATAAATTATTATAGTGTCTTATTTCTTCTTACTGTGATTACAATTAATTAGTTGAAATAGCTTAAGTTTTCCCATATGAAAATAATGGTAACACTTTACAATTAGGTTAACTGGTTAACAACATTAGTTGATCCGTTTATTGTTTTAATGCAATCTCCACGGTTGGGTTTTGGGGTGTGTAGCCTATCTGTTGGTGCTTTAGGGCTGGCCCCGTCTAGACTTCAAGTTTTGTGCGGTGTTTGAGGGAGATCAGATCATCACCTGTTTTGTGTTTATATATATTATTATTTTTTAAATATATAAATGATAAAGTTGCTTTATTACAAAAATATCTTACATAAAAATGTAATTGTTGCAGACATGTTAGAAAAAAAATGCGTCCATGGCTTTATTCATAATTATAGTTTTTTGTGTTTAATTGAATTTCCTGTTAGCGTTTAATCATGCACAGTAAGAACAGAAACATGAAAATATACATATATTTAGTTTTTTTTTGACCCACAAACAAACAAAACCAAAATGGACCATATATTATTATATTTCTGTTGTTAC
>JAUMHR010000052.1:1988304-1998916 GCA_032361145.1 Enteromius fasciolatus | reverse complement strand
GTTTGTTGGTGTTCTTTGAAAGTTCAGGGAAACAGATGAGTCTCTAAATAATTAGTAGTTTGATAGAAAGGAAACAGAGTCTGTTGTCTGGCTATGAATTTCTTTAATGTTCCCCAGATCAGAGTCACAGCATACAGTGTGTAATAACTTCTAAATAAAGAGAAATATCATCACCTTATTTATATATTTTTACCTTTTTTTTAAATCCATTATTAACATGTTTATTCTTCATCAAGTGTGGCGTTCTGATTCTGAACATATATAGTAAAACAGGGCAACAGGTGTAAATTTGCTTTAGGACCCAGTAAAATGTGTTTATTGTCTTAGAGGAATAATGTGTGCTTCATTTATTCAGTAATCTTTAAACCATCAGACCTGACATATCCAGCTCCCCGTGCTCTCTTCATGCCATCTTTCATTTGGCATTATTTTGCTTAATTTATTAAAAAATAATAAAGTGTACAAATGTGACCGTAAAACAATACTTTCCCCCTATTTTAGATATTTCATAAAATCTCTACCACTTTTTGGTAAGAATTCAATGCTACAACAAGTTCATGGCAGATGAAAAACCTTTATTAACCACCATGGTTTCCAGCGCTTACTTTGCTTAAATAAACCGGATGTTTAAAGATTTTCGAAAGCTGGCAAGCTTTGTATCTGAAACGGATAGCCAATCATACTTGTGCAGAAATATGACTAGGCACGATGATTCAAGTGACATTGGTATGCTACATAATACACATCTCTTTATGCTAAAATATAGGAGCAATGCATCATCTCCATCCTCTGATCTCAAATGAAGCAGCAGAAAGTGAATTTAACCAATGAGATTCATTAATTTTGCTGGTGGCTGAATTAAAACTTGCACCTGTTGTCCTGGTCACAAAGTATTTCAAATGTAATTCGACCAGAAAGAGAAAAAAAAACAAAAACAAAAACAAAAGAAAATAAAAAAACAAACATTTAAACAAGTAACTGAATATTTACAAATATTTTCAGTCGATTTGTTCTTACACTTAAAAATGTACAGTTAATTTCTATATCTCCTTCTCTCGCTGTACGCCTACTGAAGACCCAATGAATGGCTCGTAATGGATGTAAAGTCTTTATTCTGTATGTACCACGACATCACACTCTAGTGGTTGAGCGTACAAAAACAAACGAGAGAACTCATCTCTTAAAACGGTAGTGATTAGTAGAACTGAGGTTGTTTTGTACGCAGCTCTAGTCAACTCCACATAGTTTGCTTAAAATGGAGTTCGGTTATACCTACAACCACACAAAAGTCCACAGATGGTACATATCCACAGGTCCAAACCTACACTCGCTGGATCTCCAGAAGGTACCTGCAACTGAAGTTTGTTACAATCTCCAGTTGTTTATTGTCCGGTTGTTGTTTTCAGTCCACGTCGCAGAAGAAAGTTCTGTTTCATGACATGTTTGCTCAGCAATAGAGTCTGTTCACGTTTAGTACATTGTGCAGCATACTGCTGTTAGTATTTGCTCCCTCATGATGGTCCTGGGCATCTCAGACTCAATACACTGGCAAACGGAGCCGACAGTGAGACAAACCATCATCCTCCCGTGACACACAGCAGTGGCAGAAAAATATGATAACAAGGCATGAACAGAACACAAGTGATCGTGTAAATCCTGCCGTTACTGTCCGGAGCCATTCCTTCTTTAACCTGAAAAACAATCTGTCTATATATAGATCACCGCTATTTGCTGTGCTTGTCATAACCTTGTCAAAAAGGTCAAGTGTGCAGTGCAGACAGATATGTAGAAACTGATATTAGGAGTGCTTCCAGCCTCTTCCTTACTATTTTGTATGTAGGTTTTCCTGAATGATAGAGGGCCACAGATGAAGGAGATTATGAAGGTTAAAAACAACATACTTTTCTCTCTCTCGTTGTGCCTCTCTGTCACATCTTCTCTTACCTCACACATTAACACAAATGTACAGGACGCCTAGAAAACACACTCTTTATGTGTGCACTCGCACACAAATACACAAAAAGATGCTTATTAAATTTGGTTGTCGAAAACCAAACGACGATGGACTGAAAGAGTGAGGACAGAGAAAGTACGGGAGAGGCCACAGAGAGAGAAAAATGGGCCGAGGTGTAAGAGCATCAGAAATATAACAAAAGAGATGCAAAGCTACATGTGCATTCGCTATTTGCTGTATTTATGCAACTGTCCGGACTCTCACAAATGGCTCTGGTAGAGCACTACATGGTTGATGGTCAAATAATAGCACCAACACCTGCATATGATGATATGTCGAAAATCATTTAAAAGAATATTGCCGATAGCTCTCTTACTGGATACAGAGAGAGGATACCGTCTTCTAAAGTGGTCAGACTGAGGAGGGCGTTACATTTGGACTAATGCTGATGAAAACACCACCGCACAGAAGGTTTGTGTAGGCATTTTAAGCAAGCAAAGTAAAAATAAACAACAAAATAAACGAATAAGCTGTGGGAGTTTACAGCTCAGTGTCCTTCTTGGTGCTTTAAAATATTTCATGCATAGATCCCACCGAGCAATCCATGTAAATATATATTCATATCATTCTTTTATATATTTGTCTTTATATTTATACATACAAAAATCTTCCTAAGAAACGACACATAGCCATGTCAAATATGTGTGATAAAATGACACGCGCAGAGCGAGAGAAAAAGAGAGGAGGTTGGCACTTTTGTTTTCGTCTTCTGTCAGACGCTGTCATTTTCTCTCATTCTCTGTGACTTTTGTTACAAGGTATGATTTGATACTTGACACAAGACTGCAGGTAAACACAACATATCCAGCCTTTCATCGAATGCGCCTAAGATTCATGTAAAACATGAATGTTTTACATTCAATGGAATAACAAAGGAGGGTGATAACAAGGATGGATGAAATCTGCACTCTGCCAATTTAGTGAGAGAAGAAGAAAAGTGGGTAAATGTCATCATTTCCTCTCATGACATCGCATCAGCTTAGTCAATCACTGACGCCCAGTGTACAATGCGTAATAACAAACAGCAAGTTGAATCCAGTACAAGGCTGATGACTTGTCACTGCCGACCCAATCTCACCATCAAGTCTTCAAACAGAGCTCCTCTAGTGTGTACAGCTTCTACCAAACCTATGAGAACGCCAACAGGATGCGCAGTCGCCACTCAAGGCAGCTGAACCGAGAGCATCTTAAGTCTAGGAGCTTGAAAAGGCGGACAGAGAGAGAAAACTGGATATGTGTGAGAGCTAGTCCTACTATACACGGGTGGTGGAGTGAGGGTGAGGTAAGGTGTTGTTGTGGCCGGTGGTTGCAGGGAAGGTGTTGAAGGCATGGAGGGGTTGCATGCCAGTAATGGTGCTGGGAATCATGGTGATGGTGTTGGGGGTCATGAGCGGAACATCGTCGGGCGCCCGCCGAAGTGCCAATGTGTAGTCGGGTGGGCATGCGGGGCGTAAAATATCATGCGGTCGCAGCGGCTCCATGTCGTGGTGGGCGTCGTGCTCCGAGTGCTTCATTTGCAGCGACATGATCTCTTCCTCTTGGCTGTGCGCTAAGTCATTAGCGGGTACGCCTCGCTGCGGGGACAGTCGGTGCCGCCGCATCTCGTGCCGTTTGTCGCGTTTGTAGTACAGTGCGGCGAAGGCAAGGATGTTGAGGAAGAGGAGCGACGCGCCCACAGCCACCGTCACGCTCAGTTCTGTAGAGTAGTCCCGGGTGTCGCTTGGGAAGGGAGGAAACCGAGGGGGCTCTGAGCCGTCTGGGTCCGAATCCGTAGGGAAGGTTGGGATGGGATGGCGTGTCGTTCGGGGTCCCTGACCCTTCCAGTGTGGGGTCCGGGCGGTTCCTGGAGGCAGCCGGGTTGTGGCTGTGCTGAAGACCTCATCTTGAATGTTGTGAAGGTGAGGAACCAGCTCCAGCCAGAAGGCCACCTTATTTGCTCGGTAGTTGTCCCGGATGCGAGGCTTCAGGCCAATGTGGAGATACTGCTTGTCTTTGGAGTTGAACTTGGTCCAGATCACTTCCTCAAAGCGGTTGGGCTTGGTGTGGATGAACTTGGTGTCCTGAGGAACAGGCAAGTTGGGATCCCTAGGGAAAACACATATCTTGTGTCAAAAGGGTATTTTAATGAATTTTACACTGACGTTGCTCAGAACTTTAAAAGACTTTTTAAATCAAATTGGAATTTAAAAGAGGATACAGAATTTGAACTTGGGCCAGGTGATAATTGCTATTGCTGTTTATCATTAATAAATTTTTGAGAACTTATATATATATATTTAGCCAATACCTATAACAACAGGAACACTGAATCTCAAGGTCTGAAACGATGCTACCAAAATAAGGGTTTGTCTTACATTAAAATTTCTTACAGAAATATATTACTGTGCCCTGGTGAAAAATACATACATTTTTGCTGTGTAAACTACAAATATTTAAATATTTATGTGCTTGATAAAAATACACTGCGATTGCACTTTTGCTATGCTAAACTGGTATGCTTTAAATCTGAAAGATTGGAACTAATTTTGTACTTTTGCATTTAACGGTACAGAAGTTGCGCTGAAATTTAACTTAAGATACACTGAACTATATAGATGCACTTTAAATGTCTTGCATTTATATTAATATATATATATATATTAATAAAAAATTATGCAGTCCTCACCAATAGTGACATTGTACACAAATCATACTCCAAATAAGGTTTACTTGTACTTTTTATATCAGTAAGTCTTAAGTGATATGCCAATAAATATTTGAACAGATTTGAACTATACTTAGTATGAAATAAAAATATTTTAAATCCACTACTCAGTATTAGAAGTGGATCAAAACCTTTCTTCGAAGTTGTCCTAAGAGCTAAATACAAAATGCAAATTTAATGGGCCTTTTTGATCCACTTTAAATGTTGACTACAATATAATATCTTTTTTCTAGGATTGTATGGAAAAACGTAGGCTACTTTGCAAAGTTATTGTATTACTTAATTTTAATGAATATCATACAAGAAGATATTTTTTTAAACCATGTTTTAATTTTTACAGCATACATCTTCTGATGTGCAGCACTTTCTTTTACCCAAAATAAAAATGAAGTTATTGTTATATTTCTGAATTAATTTTATTATAAAAAAATTATAAATACAGAAAAAAAATCAGTCATTTTCATTCATTCTTGAGGTCTAACAAAAACATGTGCAATTTTCTTTCCTATTAATTGTATGAAATCAGTAAACACATCTATACTGAATGAGACGAAAAAAAGAGATATCCTTCACCATGTAGTCATACCCAATTTTACTGTCAGAAAAAATACAATGTTTCTACAGTCAGGTTTTAAATAATTTAGCTATTTAAATAACAAGAAAGAAAGAATATTTAGCATATGAAGACTCACCCGGTCTTGGCAAAGTTGGTCCAGTATGTCATAACCACAGCGCTAAGCATGACATCATTTTTGGAAAAGTTGCAAGGGAAGAGGTCTGTTGCTCCAATCATGGGCACACCAAACACATACGGTATCTCATCCCCGTGTGCAGCGTCTGCCCACTCGGGCCGGGTCTCTGTTTGGCAGTGGTGATAGAAGGTGTAGAAGTAGACGGGAGACTGGTACTCCGCGTGGAGCTTGGCAGTAGCGACGGCTGGCGCCACCCACTGGTGATCAGTGAATAATGCCAGGAGAGTCTTGCGCCGCATTTCTCCATTGTCTCGGTCTGCCCAGTCTGTGTACATGAACTTAATAGTCTCCCTCAAGATGTCTTTACCTGCAAAAAGATAATAATTCCCGTAAACAAAAAAGAGACAAGAGCATTTTGACTGTGTATACCCTAGTGAAAAATAAATATACTTTAATGTATTACATTTATTTCATGCTCCGTATCTACAAATACATTTTCATATTTATATACTTAATAAAATGTCATGTAATTATACTTAAGCTATACTTAAAGTCTGATAAATTAAAACAACTAATTTAGTACTTAATGCATTTTAATTGCGTGGAAGTAGTGCTGAAGTCCAATTAAAGACATACTTAGTATATTTGATTGTGCTAAACTGGAACTACTGCAAGTATACTTTAGGTACGCTTTAAATATTTTGCATTTAAAGGGCAATATTACACAATCCTCATTAAAAGTGACAATACACATTTTAGGCTTATTAATATGAAATATGCATTGTGTACAAGTAATGCCCCAAATAAAGTTTAATTAATATTTTTATATCAGTAGTTGAGTCAGTAAATATGTTAACAGATTTAAACTATACTTAGTATGAAATAAATGTATTTTAAATATATTACTTTTTTACTAGGGTATGATTATTTTTGTCTGAATGATCTTATGAGAATGAATCCATGAATGCATGCTATTTGTAAAAAAATACCACATTAAATAAGACATTAAATACCAGATAATAAGGCACAGGCAGGGCTTAACTTAAACCAGAATTAGTCCAATTAAGACATTTAAGTAATTTAAGTAATTTTTATAAACATGCTTTAGGGAAAAAAAAACATGACTGATGTGCATCTTAAGACAAAACAAAGGCACTGATATATTAAGATTAGTCAGTGCAAGTTTTTTTTTTCAGTTGAAACATCTTAGATTTACATTTAGTCTAGGACTAAGCTTAAGCTCCTAGATAAACCTCCACGTTACAGATCACATGAAATAACATGCTGATGGACATTGCTTGTCGTTTATCGCCATCTGGTGGAAAATGTTAGCATCAGCACCTAATAAAGAGTAAGCAGAATACCTAGTAGGTACCAAGTACTCAGCATTGCCCCTCATTAAAAGCTAAAATAATGTAACCCAACCATACTCCTGTCTTAACTAGACAAAATAAACTACAAGGACTGCTCTGTATTACAACTGTCTGGATGTTCTATTGACATACATCCATTTTTTCACCCTTATAAAACTGTCAAAATTTGGCACAGTTTAATATGAAATATATTATTGTATAGTAACCTACGCGTTTACTTGTCTTTCTAATGATGTATTATAAAACAGACAAGAAAAAAATACTACAAGTCAAATAAAAAGGGGACTTAAGACCTTACCTTTAGGATATCCATAGAGGTTATCCACAAAGTTGGAGATAGTGTAGTCAAAAGCTGCAGCTGAAATGCCCTCTTCACTCTCAGTGCCCCCATCATCCACAAACTTCAGCCCCTCTCCTTGATTTACACCAATCAGGAGGTCGTAGTTCAAAAACTCCCCCTAGTGGAGAAACAATTGAACACTTTCTGACAAACTTATTGCAAGCAGCCCGTAGAAAAAAAATAATTCTTCCATTTCTTCAACTTTTGTTACTTAGAATGATTTTGAGTAACTTAGAACTTAGTTTTAAAGGGTATATTTTAATAGCTTTAAACTTGGTCATGTATCTCTAATTAAATATTCCTATCTTAGAACTTAGCCAGAATTTCATTATGTTAGGCTTGTCTCCTACATCCAGACCTTTTATAATTCTCACATTAAAAAATGTAGAAAATGTGTTAACATCTTGGCTATCAATTTTACTTCTTAAAAAAGACCTTTCCTGAGAACACCATAAACACCCAATTATTTTGGTCTTTGTTACATTTATTATTTTTAATAAACGAGGAATAAAAAGTGGGCAATTATGAATATCATTAAATAATAAAAAAAGTATAAATAAGAATGTACTTAAGAATGTACTAAAGAATATATAACCTTGTCGTATAACATGACAGTATATGATGGCATTTCAAAAGTGAAAGGTGTCTCATTTTTATCTGCAGTTACAGAAGTAGATCCGATAATCCTGTGCTTGAAAACTTACATAGATCTGGTTTGAAAGGTAGTTTGGCTGGTTTACTGGAAGTAGTTTAAACCTAATCCTTGGCTTGGAAAGATCTGATGAATTAACATAAGTCAAACCTTCCCCACAAATGACAGTAATCTCAAATTTACCTGCTGCATCAGGATCTCGGGGTCATCTGGCACAACGTCTCCGTCCATCACTGGTCCAAATGCGATGTGGTAGCGGGCCGGCTGGATGTCCTGATCCACCAACTCTCTGAAATTTTTCCTGCGGAGACAATCCACCAGGTCTGCGGTCTCCCCATATGTGCATCCCACTTTACGGGCCAGAATCTTAGTGTACTTCAAGGGCTGGTAGCTAATGGACCAGCTGGAGATGGCTGAACCACTCTGAGCAATGGCTCTCTGAAACAGGCCTGGGATGAGAGGGAACAATAACAAGCTGGTAACTAACCTGCATACATAATATATCTGGTTTAAACATACAAGGGTCGCATCCACTGTGGTGCTTCTGACTCACAACCTTTAAGTAAGTTATGTTTTCTGGTACTTACTACTCAAATCCAAGTTTTGAGCAGTGAAGGGTAACATGCACTGTGCTTGTTTGCCATTTCTCAGATCACAAATGCAGGCATGGTGTTATGTTTATGAGGCACGATGAAACAATGCATAAAAAGACCATACTAAGTCATGATAATCAGTAATTATGTCTCCACTGGATGCAACAAATGCCTTGTTTGTAATGTGTTGCTTTGGTGTCATAGTGCTTTTACACATCGACCTGGAGGCGGGGCTTAGAGGACAAAAAAAATGGTACAGTATGTGGAATACTGTACTTTTTTGCACCTAAACCACATAAACACATTGCATTACACCAAATACATCATGTTTTTAATAACATCGTATGACCCTTTAAAACATCAAATCCAATAGACCTGATGGGTGACAAATTAAGTAAATATATCTCATGTAGTCTTAAAAATAATATGAGGTCATTTAAACTAATTAGCAAAAGGATGTTTAAAAACAGATTTAAAAGGACATGCCAGATTTTCTTAATGTTATTTCTTGTCTAAAACTAATCTTTTAACAGTGATATAATAGTATACTGTTGCGTGGTTATTTATATATCATGTTGTATATTCTGTATGTCCAGGGCTTCTTCATTGGATGTAATTATTTTGATGTCAATTCCAGTAGCGCTTAACACAGTGTTAGCTGGAATTACATCAATGAAAAATGGAGAGGAGATGAAAATGAGAATTGGGTTTGGCGTGTTGTGTTATTTTACGTATTATCTCATTTAAAATATGATGTATGGTAATCAATATACTAATTAATATCTTGAGTTATTCCAATACTGGGTGTCCTAATGTGCATTGAAAGTTTGAGCGCCCAGCTATTGGGCAGTACTGGTGGTGTCCAGAGAGCTTATATTACCCTATAAATTTTGTGTGACTTCCAGAATATGAAAGATAAACAAGTTTGGTGCATGTCCCATGTGACCACTTTATTGGCAGTAGAACAGAGGTGGCCGATTTGACCAAACTCCATCACCAAAATGGTCAGGGGAGTGAAAGTTGCCTAACAATTAAAACTGGCCAGGTGGACTGATAAGAAAATGAGGCAAAACAAACAAACATAGCCAATTAAAAACCGGAACTACCACTTATGGTTAGAAAGATGGGTATAAATTGACACCCCAAGGGACAGAGTTTTCAGATGCAGCGGCTCTGAACCTTTCGAGCTTCATTGTACATTGTAGAAAATCATCATTGGTGTTGGGCCCCGACAGGCGCAAACAACCTTTTTCAGTGATTATTGAGATAACATTGTACTAATTCCATCTTGCATTGAAATAATAACAGTACATCTATTATTCTCGTGTAGCCTTTTCACTTACAAACACTTTACAAACAAAGGCTTTTTCTTACTCTCAAGAGAAGCGTAGAAACATATTACCAAAGGGGCCAGTCTTTTCTTTGTTCTGCCCTCCTTCCTTTCTTTCTGTCTTCTTAATTATGGAAGAGCATGTTACCTTTCCCAGAGAAATCAATATGAAGCTACTGTAGCTTTGTCTCTGCTAACACGCCAGTGCTTTTCTCTTTACCTAGCTTGTCCAAACAGACACACCAACAGACATTTAGTTAAGCAATGCTCAAAAAAATCACTTAGCTTTGCTCCATTTCAGTGAACTCTATCCATTTACTTATTCACCCTAAATACATTTTTTTTTTGGTAAAAACCACAAACGGATATTTAGCAGAATAACAAACAGTTTGATCCCCTTTGACTTGAGACTGAAAGTGGTCAACTACTAACATTCTTCACATTATCAACTTTTTTGTCCCATACAGGTTAGGAACGACTATCTCTTTAACACTTACCTGCCTTCCATTATTTGTTTATCTCTTCCTGTTTCAGTTGGCTTGGGCTCCTCACAGGGAAATAACATGATTGGTTTCTCCAGGGTAAAAACTGTCATGACTTACCTGGTGTGATTGACAGTTGAGGGCTGTAGGACTGATGTTAGGTGAGGATGACAGTGATGATGAAGATGGTGCGGGTAAAGGTGGACGTTTTTGACGAGCAATGCAACAGAACACAGTTGGACAGGACTGTGAGACATTTTGTGAGGTAAACACACACACACACACAGCATTAATAATGAGATGGAAACCTGTGCAGGGATAGTATTAGTCTGTTAAAGCATTAACACACACACACACACACACACACACACACACACACACTTGTCTTACCCTCAGAGTGGTGGGACAGGATGAGTAGATTGACACAAGACG
>JAUMHR010000052.1:1902483-1913758 GCA_032361145.1 Enteromius fasciolatus | reverse complement strand
TTGTAAATGATTAGTTCATCATTAACTAATCACTTATAAATGCCTTACAACTGAACGTTATTATAAAGTGTTACCGATTTATTTACTGTAAATCTTGGTTCACACTGCGATTTTAGCCATGATTTGGAGGTCTGAGACCAATTTTCATGTTTACATGTTTAGCCAATTAATGGCCTTTGCGATCAAATTTTACCTACAACGAAATTCTGGCAGTGATTTTGCATATAGTCCTGCAATGTGACCTCTCCTACGATGAACGCTAAACCTTCTTCGTATTTCAAGACAAGCCATGATCAGAATTAATGCTAGAGATTTCTTCTATATGCCCTAAACGTGCGGTGTTTATCTAATATGTTGCCTTTTCTGTGATAATCACAAGTTGCACCACTTATTTTATGTGGGTGTGTGGTGCTGCTTATAATATTCTTCTTAAATATGCTGGTTTTGCCACCCATTCTTATACTTGATAACCAACATTTCATCCCCGTGTGCAATGCAGCTCACGGTCACTTAATCATGTGTGGGTTGATGTAGAACTCTGAACAAGATTTTTTTTTTTTAACACAACATTAGTAACAACTGAGGTCCCACATCATGTTCGTACACTCTGACAAGTGCAATCCTAAAGGTCTTTTTTGGTCAGTTTTAACATAGTTTGGTTACAATTTCTAGTGCAAAAAATGCCTTTTCAGAGCAAGATGTTTTGTAGTATTTTCCTTTAAATGTTAATGATCTTTGCTGACTCCGCCCCCTCGCTTGTGAGACGCTCTCTGAGGTAGAGGTCTGCACCCAACCAGACTTCTTGCGGCTCTGGTGTACTGTAATTTGAACGGGAGCAGGCGGTCTAACAATATAGCGCTCCCAAAGTTTTTTCGGAACAGCATATCTATGATTTCCTCATTCTTATTGAGCACTGGTACAGCCAGACTCAGATTGAGCCCACGACTGTTACACATGCTGAGCACATGGACCTGTGTTTTTGCGCGTGCATTTTATTTGCACAGTCTGTGCGTGCATCAGGGCTTTACCAACATGAGCAAAATAAAGATGCGCTGTAAAGGTCCACTTGCATTAGAAAACGGTCAGTTTAATGTTAGGAAACCCAAGTCAGACAAGACTAATGTATGGGAGTCTTTTTTACATCTGCTCTGGCAGTAAAACAATAGACCTTTCTCACAACTTCCATATTTTGCACCGGAAATAAGCAATTGCTGTGTAAACCTATTTCCGCCCCGGTATGACGGTAACCAGGTAAACAACAAAGATGGCGCAAGCATCGAGCAAGAGTTGTTGTAGCGTACCGGGCTGTTCTTGCAATGCCCAAAAGCAGCCTTATTTATCTTTCCACTCCTTCCCTGCAAACAAAGAAAGAAGACGAAAACCTTTAGTTTATAAGGTTCCTCGTTTTCCCTCTGAGACGGGTAGCATCTAGCCCTCACAAAAACCTGCCCGTCTACTACATTTGATACTATGACAAGCAAACACATGAACATAAACACAGACATTGGCAGAAAAAAAAATAAGTTAACTGATGACGACAGCATTCGGCTAACGTTAATATTAGGCTATCGTCGCTAGCTGCTACACACAAGACGTTCACTTGGACCAAAGGCAGACAGTGAATGTCATACAGTATTGTTTGTAACATCACAACCACGACTGTTTTATTGCTTTAATAAAGTACATGTCCTCTATACTATCCATAAATATCCCTAGCCCTAGGTCTAAGTGGACACACTAATAATTTGTTAGCCTGATTGCTCTCTAATGTTAGCGAAGTTACTTGGGACATTCTAAAACGCTTAACGTGAAAAACGCTTAACGTGGCTTAAAGCACCTAAAAACCGACGAGGGAAACCCAAATTTCTGTCAAACCTTCCTTGTAATAATCTTTAACTACTGTCAAAAGAAATATTCCATATTTGACAGATAAAGTAAATAATATTACGTTAAGCATTTTCTCCCCCATAGAAGTCCATAATAAGGAAACAGCTTAACGTGGCTTAACGGACGCTACCTTAACAACGAACGGGAGAAACCAAACTTCTGTCAAATTTTATTTATAGTAAAGACTTGCCACATTTGAGGAATATTATGTTAAGCTGTGTCCTTATAATGGACTTCTACCCGGCTTTCTGCCGTGTTGACATTACACAGGAAGTCTGCATACCCTGCGATTGCGTATTTCCGGTCTATGGCAGACTGATGACAGCTCACTCAGGATGGGTCACCAGTCCAGTCTGTGCTGAAACGCTACTTTCAATCAAACAGTTGTGGGGGGGACTGTCTGTGTGACATCACACACACAGGGATCTGAGATTGGCTTGGCTTGAGAAAGGGGTAAAGATTTTAGTAGATTAACTATTATAGGGTATAGTGTACATACACATTTCAGTTTAAACAATGCATGTAGCATCGGATGACCCCCTTAACATTAAAAGTAAAAAAAAAAATGTCTGAATTTTAGAATGATTTCTGTTGGATCCCAAGACTGATGAACGACTGCTCACCAACTCATTTTTGCACTCTGAAAATGGCAGGCACTCTCATGAAAATGCCCAGCTGCGATTAAGAGCCCTTTGGAAGCATTTAGACCCACAGTGAACAAAATGTACCTCAAACCAATATTGTTTGAAAATGTCATCTGGCATAGACATTGATACTTTTAGATCATCAGTACTTAGGCTACTACTTGTAAAAGCAAAGATTGGTGATATTTGTCCCGTATTTCTGTCTGTCCACAGTTATTGGATGGCTGGCAAATAAGTGACATTGATGTGCACTGCGTTTTACCCAAAGTTGAACCTTTTTCAACTCTCAGCAAACTGGAAAAAAATGCCAAGCACGCAGCGCTCAGTGTGAAGTAGACGCTCACCATCTCGTCATGCTGTTGCTGTTTTTAAATACTCCCATTGCTCCCAATTGAAAAAATATGCTAGCCTCAGGAAAAACACTTTGGTGGACACACAGCCTAATGGCTGCTGAAAAATTCAGCTTTGCCATTATAGGAAAAAATCCATTTTAAAAATATATTCAAATTATGTTTTTGATAAAATAACGCAGATTTGGTTGACTTTAAAAAAGACATTTAAAAGATTACTAAACCAAAACCTACATGGTAGTGTGCAAAAATCGTCATATAGCTTGAAATACTTTAAACCCCATGCTGTGCATTCTTGGACAGAACAAGCAGCATAGAGAAACGATCATCAAGAGCCTGCAAAGCGAGTACCATACCAGCAATACTGATGTGCTCTACACCCTCAGCAACAGCATAATCAGGGGAGCAGAGAAGGGGAGGAGTGGGGCTGTAATAGTGAAAGAGCAGAAACCTCCCACCCTCTTTCACACTCCCTTCATCTTTTCCTCTCCTCTCCATCTATGGGACTGATATAAAAGCAATGTAAAAGCTATGAAAACACACCCACAACTATAAATCTATGCTAGGTGTGCGTGTGTCCCTACATTTACATGCACACAAAATGCATTAGGCAATAGATGTTTTTTTATCCGAAGAGACATGCGTTGCACATCTTATCTGTTCATGCATTTGCTTTTGAACACATGACCTTGACATTGCTAGCATCGAGCATCATGCTCATGCTTTGAGACACAGCAAATTCTCTTCTTTACACCATACTGTAGCTCTGTTTCAACATCACCACCTACAAAGGGAGCTGTCGTCAACTGCATTAATAGTAAATTATTAATGCATTTTAACTTGAATGGAACCTCATATAGACAGGAACTGTCACGAAAATTGCAGTTCACAAAAAAAAGCCAACAGGAGACTAGAGAAAGTTATTTTGTGGGAAATATGGTTACAGTGCCAAAATGTTTATAATTTTAGAATTAAAGAATGAACACAATGCTACCCTAAATGATATAACTAAAGGTTCTCAAGCATACTAAACACAAGTATGCAGTCATTAATAAAATAAAGTAATACGTTTTTTTTGGATGTTAAAGGGGTAGGAAATATTCCAAAAACTGGAATATGCAAAATACTGCGCAGCCATCGTGTGAATGACATGTACAATGATTCTTATTAAAGTCATTCAAAACCAACCGAAAGTTGAAAGTGCCAAGATTTAACACCTGCAATGCAATGTCACATAAGAATAACGGCAACAGAGATGATGATTTATTAGAATATTTATAGAATATGCTATTCTATTAGAACATAAACCCCTATTTACAATGAATATACAGTACAGTACGTCTCAGATTGTACGTCATGTTAGATAAATTGTTTTTACGGGACTTGTTGCAATTGCATTCTCTGTGAAGCATAAATGCAACGTTGCTTTAGAATTTGGCAAAATATGAGGTGTTTTAGAAAGCAGGATCATTTCGTTTCAGCGGTCTTCTTGTTGGAAGCTTGCCAACGAGGCCCATAAATGCTGGCTCCGTAGGCAGCTCACTAGGTTTTGGAACAGAGCTTATTTGTCGGTTTCCTCCATCTATCCTTTCTAATGCTGCTGGCTCTTGATTTTCCCTCCACACCTTTTCACTTCATCCCTCTATCGCATCAATACACTCCCTGTGATTCAGCCTCCATTTCCACACAATAACAGCTGCTGCTACACAAATTAAATACCATGGCCAATAACGATTACTGGACGAACCTAAAGCTGAGGCAGGATATGGGATTGGGCAGAAAACATTACACTGGAGTTTTGTGTGTGTGTGTGTGTGCGTGTGTGTACACATGTGTATGTCAGTGTTTGTGTGTGCCTGTGGCAAAGGCAAAGCACAGCAGTGGCAGCAACAGCACATTAAGTCAGAGATCCTATTTATGACGCCAAATGATGGTCACCGTATACTGCTCTGAGCACTTCACAGGAGAGGTATGAGGCTGAAACCAGAGCATCTACTGTATATAAAAAAATCTGAATGATTTTAGTCTAAATACCTTGTAAATTGATTCATGAAGTGCTTGGTTTCCAAGATATGAAACCAAGGCAGTTTTTACAAGATATGATAGATAAGCAAACTTTCCTTTGAACGTACATATTCCTATTCATAAACATTGATACCCCACATGCACACAAATCATGGCCATCACTCACGAAGCACAGAGCAGAACAACTTCTGACTTTTTGATAAAAACTATGTACTAAAAAAAGCATGTTTATTTTATTATTGGTTTAGATTTAAATTTGTAAGAATATTATAAGCTTTCACAATTGAAAAAGGGAAAAAAAAATAAAAATGAAAATGAAAAAGAAGGGTGTATAATATATAATTATTTCACAATAATGAAACAATGTTCTATAAGTGAAGCCAAGTGCATTTAGAGACACAGTATACGGAAGAGAAAATAGGCCAACGGCCTTGTAGGAAATGAATCACAATACTCAGTATGGGATCTGAATAGAAGCAATAAAGTCCTGCCTTTAAATGTAAAAAGGCAATTTAGAATTTAGGCATCGGTCTGTTTGCTCTAGAACACATTTTGCATTAGCTGGACTGGATTTGCATTCGTGATTTGACAAACAGTTTTGGTGGTTTTGGTCTTTATCCCATTAAAGCAGGAAGAAGCCATCCTTGCGTGACAAGAAAATAGTTGCCAGGATGGCTGTTGAGTGAAGTGACTCGCTCTAAAAAAGAACCTCAAATAAATCAACCTATTATCCCGTTCAGCCCTGTACTCCCGGCAGGTAGAAATAAACCCCAACCGCCACCGTGAGATAATGTTTTCACATAGGTGCCTGTAAATGATACACACACACATGAATAAATACAGCCGTTATCACGAATCTCGCATGTGAACTCTTCCATGGAGGCACGGCTGGATGCACAAACCTAAACATTTTCATGTGCAGAGAGAAATCACAGCGCACAGGTGACACGAGCAGGTGTCTGACTGAGCTTTAAACGCTCATTGCTCTTGACAAAAAGAACAGCGCTCTTCATCGGTCCATCAATGTCTTCGTCACGTCTATCCCTCTATCGCTGCATCACAGCTTCTGCTACAGAGCCAGAGAGAATCAAGCAGCCACCCCACCAGCACTTGTCCTAGTTACATACATCTACTAACAGAATGATCACAGGGTGCTCGCTCTCAAAACAACGACCCCTCTTGACTGACAGTGAGCAGATTTCAGCTCAAGTCCTGCTGTGCATTAAAAAGTATTTTGGGAAGCTATAAAACTATTTTCAAGTCAATTAAACTTGTTCATTTACAAAGTGTAATCAATTATACATTAACATCAAATGTTCCTGTGATAGCAAAGCTGAAATTTCAGCAGTTTTGATACCTCAGAAGTGATATGCTATACGAGATTAAGTCATTTTCTTAGAGTGGGGTAAAATACAGTTTCATGCATTCAGAGTGGTTTACGCTGTTGAAAAGATTCTCATGCTATGCATACACAAAGTAAAAAAAACAAAACGTTTTTCCGGCGAGCAAAGGACTCTCACAAATGTGTATGTTCACAAACGTTTTATTAACAAGGCCCAGTTCGGCGCTGTGTTTGCACATTGTTTGATACTGAAAGACGGAGGGGTCTCAGCGATAAAACATCCCAGTCGAGATTCAGAAGAGAAAAAGTGTTATGTTGGCAATCGGCGCAGCTGCTCATCACTCTTTAGCTCCGCCCACACAACAGGAGCTCGGCTTTTTCCGGTGAGAACCGTAAAGCTGTATCAAAGAGTTTTTGGAGATCTATTCTATAGATGCCTCCTTTAATATCATTGTTGACAACAGTCGTGCTGCTTAATATTCTTTAGGAAACCATGATATTTTGTTTTCAGGATTATCTGATGAATTAAAAGTTAAAAAAGTATTATAATAACATTATGCATGTCTCTACTTTTCCTTTCAATCGATTTAATGCATAACCGTTGAATAAAAGTATTAATGTCTTTAAATAAAATCTTACTAACCCCAAACTTTTGAACATGTTCAAATCTGCCATTTTTTTCAACCTCTTTTCATGTTTAAGTCTATCCAGAGGATCACTTACATGTCCAGTTATATAAATATAACTAATTACATTTTTATTAAAAGAAAAACACCAGGTGAAATGCTTTGCAACAGCAGAATTCACTCCAGCTTTTCCAAACTATCTGTTCCCACTTTATCAGCACATTTGACTGAAATTGGCAAAGTTTACAGAAATTTCCACCTGATTCCTATGGGGTTAACAACAGCAGCCAAGCAGGAGTGTGGCTTTTAATGCAAAATAAATAGTTCTGGATTGCAGGACAGGCTTATGTTGAAAAAACTAGAAATAAAACAAAGAATATATTGACTTACAAAATCTTATTAAGAATTATTTTCGTTCGAGCTGTTTTCAATCATCAAATATTTATACATGTGATTATAATTAATTTGATTAATTAGCATATCATGTTATAATAATAATAATATGCTGCATAAAATGGGTAATTGATTGACATGCCTAATTAAAACAAAAAGACTCCATAAATAAACCAAACAGAAATAGCAGAGGCTGTGTTTTGAATTACGAGGACCGCTAGGCTGCCTTGGGCCAGACAGGGTTGGACTGCGTCATCGTCGAGGGGTTCAAGCCAATATTAATTACGCCAGTCTAAGCTTGGAATAGTCAGTTTCAACGCCACAGCAATGGTTGCTAACCACCATGGCAACAGTCCACATGGCCATGACCTTTGCTCCTGAACATGCCTGCCAGAAGCCTGGAAGTAAACAAGCAGAGTGTGTGTCTACAGTATGTGTGGCACTAGGGATGCATCATCATACATCTAGACATCACGTAATTTCTTCACTCAATCCGACACTGAATAATATTCATGCCAGCGCGTGTCTGCATGTGGATATGAGAGAAAAGGAGGGGGAGCGATGACTTATGGTGTTGCTCATCTTTTTGACATGTTTTTAGATATTCTGCCAGCCTTTTGGCCACCAGGGAGTCTTAGTTTGTGCTATTGACTGACACTAGCGAGAGCTGAGAAGCAACACAATCCCAACAAAAACCAAACACACAACACAGGCCCTACCGCATTACAACCGTGTTAGCCATCTAATGACTTTAACAGAGGTCACCCCTCTGAGTCTCGTAATATATTAAACTAAATTTCAGCTTAATAATCTTTAACACATGTAACTGTGTGATAATTAATGTAAGACAGGAAAATAATGAATTAGTTGGGCCCAGCATTAGATATATTATCTGCAAGACACATTACTGCAGCACTCAAAACCATATCCGACAAGATCTTACAGTATTCAACCATTCAGGATTCAAGTCTTCCTGTGGCCCAATCAGTATCTTTCTAAAGCACAGCATTAGAAAAAAGTCAAGGTCACGGGTTTGATTCTCAGAGAAGGCAAGAACTGGTCAAATGTGTAACTTGAATGCAATGTTAGTCACTTTGAACAAAAAAAAAAAAAACCTGGCAAATGTAAAATGTGCTAAAATCAAAAAAGAGAACGACACTGGTTCTGGCAGGTAGTAATGAGATTACATGGAGATCAAATGCAGACTTTTGAATCTAAACATTTCAAGATTTCACAAGTAAATTCTGCAATCAAAAGTCGAATGTTCCCAAGAAAGACCCAAGCTGCCCAAATTACATTCATAGTGCTGCAAACAAAACAAATGTTTCATTTCAAAGGAAATTTAGTAAAAACATCAGAGAAAAAAACGTATGCTGAAGGTGTGTAATTAGTGGAAATTCCCAAAAAATGTTTTTTACAGGTGTCCCACACACGCTACCTGTCTAACAGTAGTGGGGAACATATTTTAACACTAAAATACACCTTTAAACAACAAATATCTGAAACCTCTATCAAGTCAACTAAACTACAGCATGAAAGAATAACCTTAAAGAAACATTTGCTTTTTATTTATTTTTAATGCCTCACAGCAAATATGATGTGCTGCTAAAAAGTTTTCCTCTTAAGTAAAGAACTTTATAGGCTTTATTCAGATTCTACTAGTTCTCCCTGAGGAAGTCAGGTTCATTTGTGTTTTACAGATGTACTTTGTGATTTTAATCCCGCTTGAACTGAACATGTCTATGACTTAGACTTACACAACCTCAGAGCAAATTACCTACCGTTATTCAGCTAAAGCAGAGGTCCTCTGAGAAATCTTACCCCAATCATATAGGAATGCGTGTGATTGCGGTATATTCGTTTCTCACAGCGAGTCCATTTTGATGTTCTAAAGCAAACAATCCCATTTTTGCTGCCTAATACATTTTCAGGACACAGACCTTTTGGTCTGAAACTTTTAAGCATTTTAACGAATCCATCGCCTCGTTTTTGCTGTAATTCTTCTCAATTGGTTTTTATGATACACAACCAGAGCAAATGACCTTTTGTAACCCACATCCAGATAACAAGCAATCCCATTCTAGGAATAACTACAGTTGGTCTTTTCACATGTGGGTAATTCTAAACCCTGGAAGTTATTTTTTAAACATTTCACATTGCTCATAATTTACCAGGAGTTATAAATTAATCTGACATTTCACACTTTATGATCCTAAAACCTAAATTAACTCTTGTATATTTGTGGTGTCAGCGCCATTGATTAAACATATGCAGCACACAGCTTGTTTAACTAAAGTCTCTAACATTACGCATCCTTGTATAGACCATCCCTGGTCAGGGTAGAGCTATATTTAATCGGAAAGAAAATGAGGCTGTAAGGGATAGAACTTCAGTGCATTCAATGGATTGTACCGATGTTTAACACAGCAGTTGTTCAGTGCTTTAGAGAAATAGTCTATAAAATACTTGGTAAAAATGATGTGTTACAGTGCATGCCATTGTAAAGACTGTGAGTCTATCCCTTACAACCTTGCAATCTGAAATACGACCCATCAGAGCGTTTACTACAATTGCGCCCCCTATCGGAAATTGAACATTTGCATATTAAAGCTTCTCAATTTGGGGTCTGTGGTGCTCAGTATGTAGAGCGATGCGCTTTAAGATGAGATGTGGTCGTGCGATCATGGGTTTGAACCCAGAGAACGCACATGCTCCTAAAAGGTACATCACCTAAACCATGATTTTGCATGATTTTTGTATTGGGTAGGTTTAGGGGTGTGGATATCTGTGAGATCAGTGTAAAATGCCCACACGCTATAATCCTGGGTTAAGTGCAGTGTAAAAACCCCTAGAGATTCCGATCACGTCTCAAGCAGTACATCACAGACGTCATGTGTTAATAACTGGAACTCAAATGTCGTTTGGAAAATTAATCCTGTCTGAATAGCGCTTTAGTGTGGAACTAGTTTCTGTGAGTGCTATTAAGATTCTCTGAGTGTTTGTCCTGTGTGGGGTGTCATCTCACTTAGATTTTAATATTGGTGAGGTAATTTTCACTTAAAAGGGGCTGCGATACTAAACTCATGCAGTGTGGAGCGAGGAGGATTTACTGTCACCTGGTGCGACGGTGTCTCATAATTCTTTTGACCTGGCTGCTGCTGTGGCCCTTCAGTTTCTGCTGGGATCAAACACGCACAGTAAACGGTCTATTAACCAGCACAGGATGAGCCGACACACAAACACATTCTCATATCTCATATCCTCCATTTTCACCGCAACACGTATACCATGTACACGCGCTTTCAATTTATCATCTGATTAATATTCCGGTGCCCACGCATTCTAACACTCCACCCCTGCACACACACACACACACACACATCCATATAAACTTAAAAAACCCACTTTGTGAAGCCATATTAGCTTTGATTATGGAAATGTATGCAGAGAGAGGCATGCCAGTGTCATCTCACTATCTTTGAGCCAAGCAATGTGTGGATGTGAAGTGTACAAACAGACTCCATCTCCAACACACACACATAAGCGCGGGGCTAAATGACAGAGAGCAGCCTTTTTATTAGTGCTTGTGACACATCTGATAAATTGACTTCTTTATGTGAGTGGAAGGTTGGAAGGTATATGTTTGTGTGTTTGTCGGTGTATGTGATTCAGCATGTTCATTGGCAATAAAGAAGCAAGGAAATATAACAACAACAAAACACAGACACTGCATTTTGCGAAAAATGTCCCCATTGATGAAGAAGCCTAAAATCTGCATAACATTCATTTTTAAAAGCTTATAAAATATGTATAAAAACAAAATTTAAATAAATGCATTTGGAAATGTATAATAATTAAAAGTATTTTTCACATACAATAGTGTAATTGATTTTTAATTTCATTACATTTCTAATGAACTAAATTCGTCCAAATGAACGAATGAATAAAAATATGTCCCTTTAAATGAATATTTTCAAAAATGTAGTTTAATAAAAGCATCTTTGAATT
>JAUMHR010000052.1:1881487-1891747 GCA_032361145.1 Enteromius fasciolatus | reverse complement strand
TATATATATATGTAAGAAACTCTGTAAACAAAGTTTCTGACTTTCTCAAACTCACCCACACATTCTATTTCATCTTTTTATATGAATTACTGCTCTGTGTCGAGCTCTATACATGTTGAATAAACGAATAAATAATAACTGTATTCCTTTTTTTGTCTTTCGTTCTGTTTTGTTTCTTTGCTTAAAGGTCACAAATGCAATAGCGCTCAGAAATTGAGTCTATATAATTTTCTCGAAGGAAAAGTAGGAACAAAAGACGCAGAGAGAATAACATCAGGCCACAGAAAAAAATAAAGAAGTAGTGCATTTTTTAACTGTTTGAATATCTGAGTCTGTCAACAGTGGCTCCGGGACGCAGCGAGCACCCTTGAACCTTTGAAGCAGCTGTCGTTGTGTAGTGCATACTCAAGGGAGCACTACTTCAAGCCTACTTCAGTGTAAGGGAGAGTAACTGGGAGTGTGAGGGGGTGAAAGGCTGTGTTTGATTACTGCTTCTGATCACTCAAGTGTTCTTAATAAACCAGTCACTGTCTCTGCAGCAATAATACACCAGAAAGCCTCTTCTTTCATTTCCAGCAGGATGCGGACAGCAATGTGCATGCTTGCATGCTTGAAAATGTGACAGAGCAAAAGAAGGATTTATGGGAAAGTCTGTGTGCTTAGGTAGCACCTGCCAGCACAGCCTCCAGAGAGTAGCTACCAAAAAAAAAAAAACTTCCACACTGAGCACTAGAACACAACACACTTCACACACAGGGATGTAGCAGCCTTTTTAAAACACATCTGTCAGAAGGAGACACAACAGACCTCAAATTTGAGAAAACTATAGCGGTGAGTGACTATTTGAATCAATTAAATCTGCATTTGCTAGACAGAGTTTAATAAATCAGCCGCAGGGATCCATCCCTAAAGTCAACATGAAATTATCTTGCTTTCATACACATCTTGTTTTGTATGATTCATTAGTGTACAAAGGGGGAAAACATCTTAATAATCGTAAAAGAAAATGCAATATTTCAGTTTCTAGTGGCATCAACAAGTTCTCTTTTTTTTTTTAGAAATATATTGTTTCACATGAAAATACATCTTATTATGAGCATTTAGCAAATGAAAAATCTTTCATAATTTACTTAAAAAAAGGGGGAAAAGCAAACAAAGATATTTCGAGGGATGCCTTAGTGTGAAAGTCAGTGGATTTTAGTGTGGTTTGGTTGCCAGTGTTATTGAAAATATCTTTTTATTACACTTTTAAAAATAAAGGTGCTTCACAATGCCATCAGTGTTCATTTCATAATAATTTATAACACAATCATAATAATTTCGTCATAATGTTCGTCAATGGCATTTTTTTCACCAAAGAAAATGAGACGATAATGAATGAAAACTAATTTGAAATAACTAAAACTATGGCGGATAAAACGTCGGATAAAAACGAGACGTTACAGAGGGACGATAGGGAAGAGATTTCAGAACGAATCTGCTGCGTGGTTCGGAGGTTAGATGTGTGCATGAACTGTATTCATAAGCTACCATACACTTGCTGCACATCCCATAAAACATTAAAAAATCTCAATATGTGGGATTAAGAGAAGAGCAGGCATATGGATAAATTTGACATTCATCCCGGTTTCTGAGCGCAGACACTGAAGAACACACATAGCGAGAGCAAATTACTCTTGAATGGAGAATTACACACAAAATGATTTCAAATTGTCCGTTTTGACTAGAATTGACTAGCATAGTACTTAGTAGTTCCAAAGATTAATATCAATTTATTTCTATGAATAAATATGAAAAAAATGAATAATATGGTAAACAATAAAGAATGCATAATTAGCCTATATAACCATTGGTGTGTCACTGAAAAGACGGCCAAGTTCTTGTCCTTTATGAGAAGTGGTTATATTTTATTTTAACATAACGGCATGTTGTGTGTCACCACAGTTAAATCAGTATACATTTGATAAAATATATATATATGATGAAAATATATATGATAAAATCTTAATGTCAAACATAATGAGTTAGGACATTTTAAAGAAATGCTTAATAAATGAATTACACTGTAACTAACCCCATTAGATTTTAGTCGACTGGATTTACTGTAGATTTAGTCGACTAAGACTAAAAGCAATTCAGATGACTAAAATAAAACTAAAAGCCATTTTATTCAAAAGACTAAATTGGAATTTTCTGTCAAAAATTCACTCTGGATGCCAAATAACAACTTTTTTTTGTCTAAATGGTTCCATAAAGAACCTTCAACATCTGAAGGACCATGTGTGGTGAAAAAAGGTTATAAAAAGGTACTGTAAGAAAGAGATGGTTCTTTTTGGAACCAAAAGGGGTTGTTCTGAAAAACCTTTTGAGGCACCTTTATTTTTAAGAGTGTATGTTCTGCACACAAAAGTAATACAGGTTTGGAATATGACCATGAGGTTGAGTAAGTGATGTTTTTTTTTTGGTACGAGTTTCCTCGTACTGGCTTTTCCACACCAGCTGAAAAACATAGATAATAAACCAGGAACTGATCTAAAAAAAGGATTTAACTCATGACAAGAAACCTGCTTAAATGAGTAATAAGAACCAGTCAAAACTGAACTAATATATCCTCACAAACAGGCATTATAACCTTAAGTTAAAGTGTGTAATTTTCTTGATGTTAAATGTTTTTTCCGTCAGCCTGGCGTAATAACCAGAAACACAACAAGTAAGCTATTTGTAAGATGATTAAATGTAATCAACGTGGTTCTGTAATGCAATCAAACATGCATCTTCCATGAGCAGCCCGTTCCCAGCCTACCCCACACAGCAGCATTAGCTCGAACAGTAGCCTGAGCTTTGGGATTGAAATGGATAAGTTGAAATACAGACTAAAATAAAAAAAATAAAAGAAATAAAGTATCCTAAAGTACTAAAATAAAAATAAATAGCAAAATACAAATATTAAAAAAAAAAAAGTTACTAACATTCATTAAAAAATGAAAACATTATCAATATTAATTTGAATAATACTAAGACAACACTGGTCAGGAACCTTCTTGCAATGACAAATCAAAATCTAGTAAACACCCCCTCCACACTCACACACACATAAGCCATCTTATATTTTGATTCCTGAATTATTTTGCACCTTTTTGGTTCTAAATATAACGGTGAGAGAGTGCTGTTAGGACAGCTTTTTCCTAACTATTTGTCCTGCTCTTTCTCTGTTGCCATCCCCCTTTTTCTCTCTTTTTCACACTCTCTCTTACGTGTCTCTCTCACCTGCCGCAGCAGATGCGTCTTTACTCGACTCCATTTCTGAGCGACTGGCCCTCCTATCTATTTTTAGGCCTTCGTGCCCCCTCCCTTCGTTCAACTCTCTCCCTACATTATTCCGTCAGACGCTTCTCCTGAGCCGCAGCCGTGGTCGATGAAACACCCCTGTGCACACGGGTATTAGAAGACACACACACACACACCTTGCAGAGTTGAAGGGGAGGAAGGCACCTCTCTAGAACTCATCTGAGCTTTTTAGGAGCCAGGCTGAGGAGGGCTGAGATTAAAGGAAGAGTGGAGCGGAAAGACAGGTAATAGTTATTGAGAAGGTCCTCAGTAAAGGAAAATGGAAACAGAATGGAAAGGCTACAGTTTCTATGTTATCCTTCAAATGCGATCTTGGAGCCAAAGGCTCATTTACAATCTCTGCAAGGCAGTCTTGCTCTGTTAATGCAAGTCATTCGGAATCCAAAGAAATATTGCTACACCAAGACCACAGATGATTTCCAAATGTAAGAAAAGAGCAACATTAACATATTGTAACTCTCAGAACTCAATAATTACACTTTTATTGAAATTTGTGAAAAACAGGGCAGCAAAAAACAGATTGTTGTAATCTGATATTCAGATGCCAACAGCATTAATACCTGATCGCCCACATTTACTGAACACATCAACATTGGAATGGATATTTTAAACATAAGAGAAACAACAACAAACAAATATATACAAGCGAGAATAAGGATGAAAATTTTATAAATTACAAATCTGGAAAATACGACAGAAATAAGATGCTTGTCTATAGCCTGCTGCTGTACGCGGTCCAGTGTGAAAGCACAATCAGCGCGTGCTGGTTCTGCTCTGCATACGCGCCGCTTACGCGTAGCAAGTGAACAGATCTAGCGCAACTAAGTTAGCAAACGGTTTAAACAAAAGCACTTGTAACGCCCCTGCACTGTTTGTTGTCATCTCACCATGTGTTCAGTGTAACCCAGTTTCTGTTAATTGTCTATCGTGTTCAGGTGTGCCGTATTAATTGTGTCCCGTGGAAGAGTTCGCCAGTGCCACTAAAGACCCAGAGCCCAGCACACCATCTCCCCACGAAGCGGAGCCGATCTCCGAGCCCACCGCTCCTGCCACAACAGAGCCTGACATAACCGACGAGCCAGCGCAAATGGAGGCGCCAGAGCTGAGGAGCGCAACGGAGCATGAATGCATGACGACAGACCAGGTGCGCGTTCCGGAGTGTGAGCCCGCCATGGTGGAGTTTGCCACGGACAGCGAAAGCACGGAGTGGAGCTCCGGTCATGGCTGGAGGATCCGTCAGCTCTGCCTTCGGCCTCAGAATCTCCGACTCCGCCTCGTCCCTCCGACCCATCGGCTCCACTATGCCACCTAGCTCCCTCATCTCCACCGTGGCCCGTCAGTCCACCAGCTCCGCCAGTCGTCGACCATCCATCTCCTCTGGACTCCACTCCTCCGGCTCCGTCCTGCCGGCCCCATCAGGCTCCTCCCTCTCTTCGACTTCGTCTGCTGTCGCTCTGGCTCCACTGCCGCCTTCCAGATCCACGTCTCTGCATCGGTCGCCGGCCCCATCTGTTCCGCCTCGGCCCTCTGGATCCTCATTGGCGCCCTTGATCCTTGGCTTCGATGTCTCCGCTTCGGGCTCACCAGCGGATCTACGCCATGGCTGGGTTCTGGGTCCCGTCAGAATTCTCCTGCTCCGGATCCTTCCTGTGTCCTCCCTGGCTCCTCCCTCCGTCGTCACCACCCTGGACCCTGTTCATAACTGTCACCACCCTGGACGCCGCTGCACTGTTTGTTGTCATCTCACCATGTGCTCAGTGTGACCCAGTTTCTGTTAATTGTCTATCGTGTTCAGGTGTGTCGTATGAATTAATGTCATTGTCTACCCTTTATAAGTTACGTTCAGTTTCGTTCCTGTTGTCCGATCACTGATGTTGTATTGTGGTTCGTGTGAGACTCTACCTGTGTGTTTCAAGTTCCTGTGGATTATTAAAAGGATTATTATTGCTGGATTCTCGAGTTCCCACGGACCGTGACTAATAATTAAATTATAATTTAAATGCATAGTGTCTTATATGCAATTTAACTTTTAAAGTGTTCGCGCATGACTGTGGTACTGTCATGCCATGAAAGCTCGGTCTTGCATAGCGTACAGGTTACCCTCATCTTAGAGGCGTTTAATGTAAATTGCTCCCATACCTTGGAGGAGTTGGGGCGCACGCTTTTTCCTGCAGATGCTTCTATAACCTCCATTGCATGAGTGGATGTGTATCTGTGTGTATTTGTGCATCTTGTGGTCGCGCTCCTCAGTAACGTGAGCAGCCCAACTAATCGTTAATGGCATTCGTTGACAACAAATTTTATTATCGATAATTATCAATTTTATTTATTATTGTTGCAGCCCTAGTTTTTAGCAAAACCCTTTAGATGTTCCTGGCCTGCAAGAACCTGTGGCCTTTAGAAAGATCCTAACTTTACATACTCACACTGGACAATATATCGCACAATATATTCATGTGCATCATGTCAATAAAGCCGGTTCTTTAATTAGCGGAAAATCTCCATCAGTTAATTCACAGAGCCACTGATCAAATGACCAGCTACGCGATATCGGGTTCAGTATTGCAAATGAATCACATGCAAAATTGCGTAGCTTGTACATGCACATGAATATATTGTGTGCCATAGAAATGAGCAACATGAACATGCACAATGAAAAGCACATTTCAGCATGGATTGTTTTGTGAATCCATTCCAATATAAATCCAGCTTTGCAACGGAACAAGTGGGTGCCAAATATACTGATCCCGAGCGCAAGCTCACTGGCTGTGAGTTAGGACTGTTGCTTTAAGTATGGCTGATTATGGTGCACAAACTAACATTATTAGTGAAATCCCAGGGAAATATAAGAGCATAAAAATAAAGTTAAAACATAACTTTAAGATCTCACATCATCATCATTGGGAAAACCCACGCAGTGGAACTGAGATTAACACACAGTGATGTTTACTGTAGTGCCACAGGAAGGGAATGTGTGACAGTGTGATGATGTTCAAATTTATGCAGATTTATGTAAATGTTCTCACATTCATGAGTCGTGACATTTTGGGCTTGTTTTGCACCATGCGGCTCTGAGTATAGGGGGAATGAAAGCCAATTTAGGCTTAATTCTAATTATGACTCATCTGCTTAGCTGAGCTGCGAGGGGCACACTTACAATAACGCAGTGCCATAACCAAGTTGTGGCTTTTCAAACTGCAAGTCAAACTCAAGTATAAGGGCTCATGCCAAATAATTGGTTTTATGTGTCAAAAATAATCAAGCCAATTTCAAATTTCCTGTTGATTCAAATCTCTATCACCACACCCATTGCTCATTTCAAAGATCAGGATATTTGACTGTAAATCAATCCGTTAAGCACTTAGGAGAGAGTTCACTAACAAGGAACTGCTCCTGCAGATTGCGTCGTTTATTTGCACACATCGTACATGCTGGCCAAATTGCTAGAGAAATGATTCAAATCAAGTAACGAGCACTCACAAAAATCTGTGCTAAACACAATTTGCATGGCGAATCAATTGGTGGGAAAAATGTACACAAAAAATGTACACAAACATAACTTTTTAAAAAAAAATAGAGAGTTGTTTCTAACTTAAAGAGGCCTTTTTGTGCTGTAATAATGTAAGTAATTAAGCCACAGTGATATTCCAGAACTGGATTGGGAGTGCTTATGAATAGTCATGCATAGAAAACATCAACACTACTACTTTGTAAGTTTTGATATCCAGCATGTGCAGACAGTTAGATAGACAGACATCTAGTCAATCTAACTCAAATCCAACATCCAATTATCCTCTGAGATCGTTCAGACAAAACAATTGCAAGAGCAAAATTCACTGTGACTATTCCACTGTTTGAGATGCATCACAGTTGGTTTTTTTTCCCAAAAGCTCCTTTTTCCACAACAGTATTTCTCAGACTTACATCTACCGGTTTACCATAAATCAACATGAGCATTTATCTTATACTAACATATAGCATCATTTGGCTAGATGCAAGCAGATGGTGGACAAAAGGGGGTGTGAGCTAATCTGAGGAGAAAACAGGTTTTATCCCAAGTGATGAAAGATCCATGTCATCACTTAAATGGTGTTTCTAAGATGACACAGTAAAAATAGCCAACAGTAAACAATGTAGAGTGGCTTATGTGCTTGCATCTGTTATGGCTGCAATAGATTTATCTCTTTCCGTCTCTCCGCACCTGCTTTAAACTCCATGATTTTACTTTTGTATGTAGTTTCTCTCCTTTTCTTTAACCCTTTTTTTTCTCACAGCTCTCTCGGCACTGACCCATTTGCACAGTAAAGAGGAGAACAAGAAAGACAAAATATTCTATAAAAGGTAATTAAATAACAATTTTAATAAGACATTCAATGCAGTATTTACTTAATGACGAAATGTATTTTTTAAATTATAATCATTATTTTTTATATGCATATTTACCATTAATACAATAACAATTAGAATTATGTTTTATTCGATTAATAATTAAATCAATGAGAGTGGCGACTTGCATTTAGACAACGGCATTATGAAAGTTTTCAAAATAAAAGTCCTACTCCTTACACATCAGCCAATTAGAAAAACCGATTGGCCAGTGCTAGTAACAAACAAATTAATTATTTAATAATAATTAATTAATTGGCCTTTTGACCACTATAGTAAATTAAATGCAATGTTAGTATAATCATGAAACGTCACGCATTGGTATCAAGAACTGAAACTTCATGACTAATTTCATTCTAGAAAATACATAAAATGGCAAAGGAGAAAAAGCGTGAAGTGAGTGAAATGGAGGAAACATCAAAAAATCCAACCTAATTGAATATGATGAGAATTTTTCAAAAAGCAATTTGAATATCAAGCACAGAAAAAGTCTTTGCTCACAGCAAAAGACAAAAAAGACTGAGCATGAAATGAGGACTTCATGAAAAGGTGGAGCCCTGCAGTGATGCCTCCATAGTAACAGGCTATTTTGATTTAAACCACACCTCTGAACACTAGCTGCTGAGTCAATATGGCTGGCAGAATAATCACCGGTCCACGTTCTCTATTGCATTACTGAGGAAAACTCACAGGCTAAATCATCGGCGCATGAGGAAGGAGAAAGATATATGAGGGAGAGAGATAGAGGTGTACAGCGAGGGAGGAATCCAATGACAGGTGCTGACAGACAGAAGTAATGAATGAGAATTACAAATATGATCAAAAACACAGAAAAAAATCTATTGTGGTCAGGTACCCTGCCCTTTAAATCATATGGGCTATTTTGGGATGCATTATCCTTTGTTAATAATAATTACCATTCTTATTTACATATTTCTGCCTCAGCAATTGTTTTGTGTGTGTATGTTCTTTTTACCTTATATATATATATATATATATATACACACTGTCTACACACACATTTACACAGTAACGGTTTCTTCTTTTCGAGATTCAGCAAGAACCTTGAAATCGTCTCTCTTTGTCAAGGAACGTTATGGTTATCTCAGATAAAGTGCAAAAAGACTATATCCCATCTGAAGACTTTAAAATAACAAGGCTGTAAGCGGCTGATTTAATTCAACCTGTCTTCTTTTGGAAGAAGCCTGTCAATGAGACGATTTAAGCACTAACCTCCGCGAGGGTTTGGAGAGGATGGCTTCCAGAGGAACGGAGGATGTCAATTGGTCATAATTATCATCACCGCCAGAGAGGATAAATACCCACTTCTCAACATTTCACCCCACCTGTCATCTTAACCTAACCCCCCCGACCATTCGGAGGAAGTGAGAGCTCTTTGAAGAGACCATTGAGAAACCCTTCAGGACAGAGTGGAAGAGCTCTGATCAGGCGGTGTTTAAAACAGGGGCGAGAGAGGTGTTCATGAAAGGAAATAAACAGCACCTCACGCTGAGGAGGAAAATATGACTGCTGGGTCAAGCGGCTGCAGACTGGAATAAATTTAAGCAGATTACATTTTATTTAATAAGTGAACTTGCATATGTCATAGAAGTAGTTTCCACTAGGAAGGGAGGCAAATCACAAACAGATTGAGATTTAAAGTTAAAATCAGCTCTCTTTAATATTACAACTATTCTAGACAACAATTAGACCAAATGAAGAATATTGTTTAAAAGTTAATCTCATCTATCCAAATCATCAAATTCTTTCTCAAATTGAATGCATTCGAAAGTAAAAGATCTCATATGAATTTAATTATTTCTCATCAAAGACAATAGTAAGCCTGTACTGTCCCCATAGAAGTTTAGGGTCAATAGAATTTGCCCCTATATATATATATATATACACATATAATTAAAAAAAAAAATGTAAAATGGCACTTTTCTATTTTACAGTATATATTTTATGTAAAACGTAACCTATTTCTGTGATACCAAAATTTATTTATTTATTTTTTTAAATATGCATTGTTCAGGATTCTTTGATGAATACATTTTTTAAAAAAATTGTAAAAAATCTTTACAGTCACTTTGAAAAATCTTAAGTTATACTTGCTGAATTAAACTATTAATATTCTACTGATCCCAAATTGTAGTTTTAAATGATCTCTTACCTAATATCATTACCTTTAAAAGATTTTTGAATATTACAATTTAAATCTGAGGCATAGATATGAAAGCTATGACAATACATGACTGATATATCTGAGACCTTAGTTACCTCTTTAACCTTTTCAGCGGTGAGTTAAATTATTCCAGCGGTCCCCCCAGAGAGAGTTTTTTTTAGGCGACCGCTATTTAGAACATTCGCCTTTACTGTTTCCATGACGACGCGTCTTGCTTGTCACATGACACATCGCGAGCACAATAACGCTGTAAGACAGATGGATCGCTTTTATTTAGTTTTTCCTTTTTCTATTTCAAATATTCACAAACTTGCTTACTGTGTCATGAACAGTCTGATATT
>JAUMHR010000052.1:1863935-1876533 GCA_032361145.1 Enteromius fasciolatus | reverse complement strand
AACCAAAAAAATGCCTTAATGGTGTTATTTTGCTTTGATTGGCAGGTGCATTTAGCCTGAGTAGCTTGAAAAAATAAGAGACGTGGATAATTAGTGCCAATCAACCGCGGGCGAATCATCATGCTCTTGTCAAACTGTTCATTTTCTATGAGATGCCCTAGCTTGCATGGCAATGCGAATAACACCTGTATCACTGAACAATTACGGCACAGTCAACCGCGTAGAGATTTAAAACACCCTCGAGGGTGTGTATGTATGCAGACCGGGTTTTGTGAAGCATGTGTAAGTGTTTTCCAATTGTATACAGCTTGCATGTGTGTGTACGTTTAGCATGCATTGTGTGTATGTACTTCTACCTCGCAGATTATGTTAACATTTACATTTATATTCCTAGAAAGCGCTTGCGTACCAAAGCATCTTACAATAAAAACCCTTGGTGCGGAGCACTTTTTCCCCTTTCCACCATCTCTCCTTTTCCCGCTCTTTTCATTCATTTTCTAAAGCTCTCACTCCGGGGTGCCTGTCGTTTTTCTTCATCAAAGTGCCGGGCTGTTTATTCTGTGTAGGGTGTGCTGATGTTGAGTATAATGGAACATGCACCCCGTGCGATTATATGGCAACACACACTCGCTCCATCACTGACACCCACCGGATGACGGATGAGACGCCCGCCCAGGAGCGCTCCTTTACCCACAATCCCTTTGGCCATCCGCACTCTGAGCTGAATGACAGCCCTGGACAGAGGCCGGAGTGCTGCGAGGAAGCTCCTGCATGTTTGTGTGTTCGGGTCAGCAAGGTTAAGCCGGTGTGTGATTGTGAATATGGAGCAATGAGGGAACAGTTCTGAATTCTCCCTTTTCTATTTTTACCTCAGCTTGTTAAAATGTAGTTACTGCTGTATGAAACTATTTTATTACATTTTTTTAACACAATATAAACATGTTTTATCATCTTTATTTTTAAACATTATCTAACAAACGATCTAAATGACTGTGTTGTCATAATGCAACACATTTCCAGTACTTAAAATAAGATTTTAAAATATATATATATATTTATATATATTCTTTCAGTAAATCTTACCGCAGTTTTACCGTATATAAAAAATATTTTAACTATGTTAATGGAATTGTAATTAGAAATATAATTGACTTTACAGATTGATTCGTTTCATGTGTTCAGAAAAGTTGTTTTTAAAGAAAAGTTGCCCTTCACCTTAAAAAAAATAAAAAATAAAGCATACATTAAACAGAACAACCAATTTTACTCCTAGAATGTATCATATTTTGAAAATGGCTTTAAAACAATGATTTTATCCCCAAAGAATCAATTTAAATTTCATCCCAGAACGAACCCATATCTGACTGTACGTTTCTAAAGCAAATAACTACTTGGCTGTTGGTTAATGTAAGTGATGTCAGTGAAAAATACGGGTTTTCTTTCTTGAAATACTGCATAGACAAATATTTCTTCTACCTTTGTAATAACATGCAACTATGAATCATTCACAATAAGAACAGAAATGTGTGATAAGTACATATCTTTAATTTTGATTGCATATTGACTCTGCAAAGCACAGTATTTGTCCTTGCTTGATGCAACAGTGAAACAACACTTTCTCCTATTCAATACTATCATCAGGATTGCAGTCTTTTATAACAATCCACTTTACTTTAAAAAATACTATTTTGCAAAGTCACATTTAATCTTATTCCAGTGTGTTTTTCATCTGACAGCGATGTGCTATAATCCTGTCCCAGGTTGGCGGTCTGTAATATAGATTCATGTGAGCAAATGAAACTTCACTGTCCAATGCCCTGCGGTGCAATACAACACCCATTCATACATCATTACAATGGCTGTTGCTTGTGTGAAGAAATAAAGACAGAAGGCAGAATGACTAGACACAGCAGAACAGAGGCCGTCTAGTAAAGTTAAGCACTCAAGAGATGAGTAGCGCCTCAAATTTCCAGTCCCATCGTACTTTTATGTTGTAGGTGGCAGTGTTGGGTTGGTTCCCATTAAGCCTCCTTGGTGCAGACGGTCTACAAATTTAGCATTGTCCTGTGACTAACAGCCTGTCTGCCATATGTTCATAGTCACCTTATACCTGATCCTCAAAAACAGGCCTCCCACTGCCAAACAGGACTACAGTAACACCACGAATGCTTCTCAGGAGCTACTATGTATTATATATCGCTAGCATGCATCTGTTTGTGAGGTATGTTACCCTTCAAACAAATAATTGGCAAGCCGACCTTGACAAACTTTGCTCTCCTAGCTCTAGTTACGAAACTTTGTTTTAAATCAGCCTCCTTGCATTCAAATGCGGAAGATCATGCTTTCTTGTGGTTTCACAGGCACACCAACCGTTGCACGTGCTTGCAGAAATATCTCTGCAGATCTGTGGGAAAGATCTCAACCTTTTGGCCTTTTTGACGGCAGTCAGCAATCTGGTAATGGAGGGAGAGTGGCCCTGCCGTAGCCTCGGCAGTAAACAAGAATGAAAGAGTGAACAGTACTCCCCAGAGACACAGGCAACTCTCCAGGCAGTTAACACGGGCTTCAGAAGGGCACATGAAAGGAAGAGAGATGAAGAGAGAGGGGATGAGCTAGATAGAGAAAATGAGAATCAGGTGAAGTGACAGACAGAGAAGCAGAAATAGGCTTTACTAAAGCAATTCTCAACATCCTGACAGCCTTATTCACAGCATCTAAGGTGGGTTGTTACACCATGTTCTAACCAGATGCCAAATGACAAGATCCAGGAACGAGTCATTTGTCTGTCTTTACTGGAAGCAAACGTGCTGCACGTTGCAATATAAATCACAGGTAAAGAGGGATTTCATCAGTGGATGGGGCTAAATAAAAACAGAAACCAACTAACCAACAGTGTAAATGTTTGGTCGCTTGATGCAGTCATGGCTGGTTAGGACAAAAACTATGGAAAATATAGCTTTTATGGCCTGCCACTTTATTGCGCTGCGTCTGGTTACACGGTGTGCGTTAACATCATGAGGTCCGTGACTCTAGGAAAGTGAGAGACCGAACAACTAAAACTGTGACGCTAAGTTCATTTGACAGATTTCATTTAGCTTCTTTGCCCCGCCATCAATCAAATAGGTGGAAATGTGCATGCACACTCAATGTATGGTGTTGATTTGCTTTTCATTGTACCTGCCAGAACCCAACCACTGAGAAGACAAGATCCATATGCGACAGCAGAGGGTCTCAAGTGCTCTGTTCTGATGGGGTCAAGGATAGAAGGGAAAAAACAATGCTGAAGGCAAATAATGAAATGTGTATATATTTGTGCCGTCAACGTTAACAGATACAATGAATAAAAAAAAAATATGAATGCGTTAAATTTTTATTTAATCGCTTTGGCAAGGTTTGCAGAGTGGAAGGTTATCTGTATGAAATCCAGTGTTGCCATATAACTCTGGCTATTTTGAAAAGGCTGTCGCAGGAAAAATAAAAAAAAACAGTGCATGGGTTGCGTTTTTTAAGTGTATATAGACAAAGAAAAATTAAATTAGATCCTTTTACCAGTGTTTATTATACAGTACTCTGAATGTATATCTGGCGACTTGTTTTGAGTTTCAGTTAAGGCTTTTACACAGCAGAAATAAACATGACAACAGTTACTATAAGATAATAAACACACAATTACGATAGGATATGGTTTGTATGTGATTTACTTGAGATTTTGGATATTTTTAAATATTAATGAATGTTAAATCTGAAATGATTTTGTACAGTGATACTAATAGGCTATAAATAGCATATTTTAACAGCAGTAAATGACCAAATTCCACATATGATGGCAAAAGGAGGTTATTACAAACACTTGATGGTGGTTTAAAGTGAGTTTTGAGTAAAAGTGTACTATTAGTCTCATAAATTGTCTTATGTACCATGATGCTAATGTGAGCTCTAATGCAGCTGCAGAACAGGTGCAGTTCTTCATAATTTATTTTGCCATAATAATTCACATAAGGACGCAAGATAATATTTTGTTGTATTTAAATATTTTTGATAATGGTTGGGTAAATGTTCGGTTGACAGCACCAGTGTATGTGTGTGTATGTACACAGAATGGGACTGTTGCAGCTTATGTAAAACTAAAACAAAGTTACACCAGCGGTTTAATGACAGGCTTATAGAGACACGGACTACCAAGGCTATTACACGCAATATTAACTGTGACAGAGGACTAAACAGATCCTTTATTTCCACCGGAGAAATGTCTGTCGATAGTGTGAGACCATTTTGGATACACCAAAAAGGTGTCATTTAAATATTGTCTTAAAAAACTGCTGCTAAAGAACGAATGCATAATGAATGGACGGCTAGATGTACATTGTTAATGCACGACATGAACCACCTGACGTGAGGTTATGAGCTTGTTAGGGCTGATAGGGCTGGGCAATTTTGCCAAAAAAAAAAACTTAAAAAAAAAAAAAAATCAAAGAAAAATTTGAGTTTCGATTTGATTTTCGATGTTTTTTTTCCCCAATGCACTTAAAGAATGACTGCAGACATCAGATATAGTGTCAAAAGTGCAACTTTATTGCTATGATCGTCCTCAAGAGTTAAAATGTGTAGAGTCCCAAAACAAAAAGTAAATGAGGCTCAGTCATTCAACAATTTTAAGCTTTAACCCAGGTTTAAGCAAAAGTGCAACAACTTCACAGTAGCTTAAATTTTCTGTTCAAGAAATCAGATAATTACAAATTTTATAACATATAACATTACAATTAAAAAAAATAAACTCTTCTCAGTACAGTGTGAATATAAAAATGAAACCCATAGCCTGCTCAAAGAGTGAACAAATGCAAACTTTTATCTATAACAACAAAACACGTGCTTGTTAGGTCTCTGAAACATTGTGAAAAACGTGATCGCCTCTGTAATCGCTTTCCATCGTGCTCCGTTCTTATCATAAGGCACACAGTTTGTAAAGCTCTCAGGAAGTGTAGTTTGCTTTTTAGCAGGTGTGCTAGAGGAGCCGTTTTCGCTACGGAGCCGGCTGCACTTCTCCCATTCTTCGGGATATAGATAAAGATTTGTTGTACTGTCAAATTTTACTTTTGACTGTGTTACGCGGGGCGGGGCTGGCTCATATCGCGCTACAGTAACCCACAAGGACGAAACGCGGAAAAGTTATTGTGGCAAAAAAGTTTGCCAAATAAAAATCGTTTTAAACTACAAAATCGATATACTCGATTTTTTGCCCAGCCCTAGTTCAGCATTGTGACCATTTCAGATCAGTAAGAAATAAAAAGTGAGGAAAGATCACATTTACTTAAATCAGTTGAATTAAGTATTCGGTCGATCGATCGAGAGAGAGGTGCGTGTGGGAATTAGTCTGTCCTACCTATGGATGACAGTTGATTATAATAACATTTTACTTCATTTCCATCATTAGTAACAGTTTTCCCCGTTGGTTAAATAAAAGTTAATATTAGTTGTATATTAATAATTCTTCAGAAACCTTCATTTACTATCCATGTTGTAATATAAGTAAAAACCACGGCGCAAGTCTACAATCTCTACCCCTGGTCCAAAAGAAACGTAAAAAATGTGTAAAAACTGAAACTATTAAATACTTTAGTGATCAATTTCTATTTGTTATTTTCAAAAGATAAATATGGTGACGAATGTTTACAGAGCAGAGGTCACTTTTTTAAATTCCAATGTAAGAGATGGACTTCTGTTTATTATTATTTTGTGCTGTATTGATGGTATTTTGTGCTGATACTGTGTTATTTCTGTTTTAAAAGCCAGTGATACTGTAAATAACACTTTAATATCTAAAGAGTGTTCATATATTAGTAATGTTAATCGTAAAACCGTGATTATTCTTCAGACTGAATCATATCAACAAAACCTACAATCGCTGCATCCCTAGATGACGAATATAATATTTGGGTCCTGAAGCTAAATCAGAACCATTGGCCAAACGCACACTTTATATTTGCATTAAACGAGGAAAGAGACATAATAACAGAACAGCATTTAAGAAAACAAACACGCTTCCTTTATAAGCTCAGTTAAAAAAACAAGCCTATTCATTGTTTAAAGGAATATCACTACCCCATAACTGAAGCGTGGCGTTACACACTCAAGAACTAAACAATTGCTCGGAGGAGCTACAAAATTATCAATGAGTGAGGCAACTCAATATGCTTTTATTGAACCGTCCTCATTTGTACAACCAGATAACATCCTTCTGCAAGAGAAAGGAGAGAAACGAACGGAAATAAAGACTCCAGCATGTGAACTACAGCAAGGTGATACAAATGATCTGGATGCCTGACTCATTATGCTTTCCTCATCGAACTGAACAAAATAACGCCCCCATACATCACAGCAGCACTGTGATGCATTTAGCTTATTAGAGATCTGGTGAAATGGACATGCTAATGTGCTTTACAGGTTTGTAGTCCCCTCCGAGGACATCTGAGCATTAAACCCGGAGTTCGGCGGCTCAGGGAGGCCTCGCCCCACTAAATCTTGTCTGCTGATTGCCCCCACAGACACATGTTCCTGGTCCTGATCTATTTAGCAACCGGCTTGGCTCATTAGGTTCTGACACAGCGTGTATGTGCGAGTATGTGTGCGTGTGTGAAGAATATGCTAATAGTTTTGTGGGAAGCGAGCTGGTTGGGTGAGGGGGATACCAGTCTATCCTAATTAGACTGAAACTCAAACCTCAACCCCCATCCCAGTGGAAGAAATGAATGAAAACATCGCTGATTAACCTTTTATGGCCCCCGAGGAAAGCGCATACATCTACAAATAACAAACAAGGTTTCGTAAAGACAATAAGAAAAGGTTAAGGAAGTGAAAAATGTCCCTCGGTCCATTAAAAATGACACATCTGTGGTTAAACGCAGCAGTTCGAGCCCCGTCTATTGAATTACAGGAAAGAATGGATGAAGTAGGAGGCTTAGAAAGCCTTTCTCTGGAGGCCTAATTTACGAGCATGCTGATCAATGGTTAATTAAGCAGAGAGACTGAGCGGCGTAAACATGGAAAGAGAGGTGAAAGAGCAAAGAAAAGCGGCAAGAATGAGGGGTGGTCATGGGAAATGTAGTCTTCTGTAATTACAACGTTGTTTACATTGGCCGTATTGGCATTGAAATTAATATTAAAACTGCTGACATTTCATCTGATAGGCTTCAAGAGAGGCTTACGATGATTCCTTACTTCTGTAAGCTCGGAGATACTTCTACTCTGTTTGATTAACTAACAAGGACTTTATAAGGCAAGGTTTCAATAATTCAAATCAACATAAAGCTGTGTGGGAGAGAAAGAAAAATGTGAGATCAATACAAAGATGTTTCCATCATGATCTTATAAACCTTTCCATCTTCACCTCTGACTTGCTCCAATCATCTCTGACACTTCTACGAGTTCCAAATTGATTTTATTCATAAGTAGTTGCAGTAAATTAGGTCAAAACTCTACAATGTAACTTTGGCACTGCACTATGATTTAAAATAATGTAAGGAGCCAATTAAAATGGGCTGAATTTTTACAGCAGGAGAGAGACTATCAAGAGCTTATGATTCCTCTTTTCACAGATGAGAGGCATGATTTTCAAAGAATCAGCCCGTTCCTTGAAAACATGTCAAGCTCCCTCAATTTTGCTGACTTGGATTTATTTCCACCCTCCCCGGCTCAAACGTAATTTCCCCTCCTACTTCCACAAACTCCTGCCCATCTCGTATCTTCCCCTTGTCTCAGGTGTTTTAGCCAGCCGTGGGTTTGCATAAGTGACATCCCACTTCATTGGGTTATGCCATCCCATGTGCTGCGAACAAAAAAAAAAAAGCTACAACATTTTATGTGTTATTCCCAAGAGCCTGTCAGTGAGTGACATTAACATCCTCCGCTGTCCAGCAGGGTGTTAACGTGTCTGTGTCTCTGATGCAGCACACTTTGTCCCAAATGACTGCCGCTCTGAAATCGGTGGTGCTGGCAGAACAATCTGCAATATCTGATGCACCACAACCAACTGCCAGGTGCCCATTATTCTTAGTGCGGGTAAATGGCTTTTTTGGTGAGCAAAGGCTATTTTGCCCTTTTTAAGAGGGGTGCTTGCTAATGATAATGTGCTTTTATTTTGTAAGCAATCACGCTCGCCTGGCAGACAATAACATTGTTGAAAAAAATCCAACAGGATTGCATAGACATACAAACTTGCATCATCCACCTACGCAGCACAGCTAGGTGTGTGCAAGCAAACACAAAAACAGGTGAAAGAGACAAATATTTTCTGAATATTGGTATTGCAATTAACACACTATACTTACAACTGAAACCGGGCGAGTGAAGGGACTCTGGACCTTTAACGTGATCCCAAGTCATCTGCACTAACCGTATCTTTTTCCTCTTTCTGTTCTTTTACTGAATTGATTTGGTCTTGAGGGAAAGAAAGAGCCTCCTGATTAATGAATCTTGAAAAAGCCACTGTTTCATGTAAAAAATGGCAGAGCACCAAACACAACGCCCAGCGCTTAAAGAGAAGGAAGAGACGAACAACTCAACAAGCTGAATCGGCCAAGAAAACCGTGTCATGCTTTTTTTATTGGAGACTTGAGCTCACTTAATTCCCTCCCTCCTATTTTCTCTCTGAATCTTTCCCTCGGTCTCTTTTGCTCAGTCTTGGCTCAGAGTGGATTTTTTTCCACCGCCGATTGTGACAGTAACAAGACAAAACAAACTGTGTCCAGGAAATACACCGACCCCATAACAACATTAAAGTTATATATATATATATATATATACACATTGTTATTAATATTATAAAATTATTTTATATTACATATAATAAATATTTATATTGCTTAACATTATTTAGCTAAGCAGCGAAATCCTTGCTTTGTCAAATCATCATTTTTTTATTACTGCACATACTAACTTAAAAAGCTGCAATTTGAATTTGCACAAATTCTTAATAGTACAAAAATCACTCTACATTATGCAAAATGTATTTTTCTTTTCTTTTGAAGTTAGGGTGGATTATGACAGACAATGTTCTCGACAAGAAAGAATAACTACGTACTGTACTAGAGTCTGAAACGGAGCACTAAAGTAAGACATCCAGAGAGAGAGAGAGAAGTGTACTTTCAGAAAGAGTACAGTGCATCAGGGAGTGAGCGCTGATCCTTGATTAGCTGCTCCATTCTCCATCCTCTCTTCTTTACTTCAGGTTCAACCAATACACCTGCTGCACTGATCTAGGACCAGCTGCTGTGCTCTAATATTGACACAGGTCAAGTGGCCAACCCTGCACTGCAGAGGAATATTTGGACCAGCGGGGCTCTTAGGAAGAAAGAGAGAGAGAGCGAGAGAGAGACAAAGAATAAAAGAGAGAGGCTCAAGCCATCACATCATCCTCCCAAAGTGCAGCACTGCAGCGCTCAGTCCTCAGAGCCTTCGTCGCCCTCCTTAACCTACATAACCAGCCAGCCAGAGACACACAGTCATGTCCTCAGCGTGGAAACGCCTCTAGACACAGAGGAAGAGAGAGGGTAAAGAGAGCGGGGGAAGCTAAAAGAAAGAAGCGGAGTCTGAGAAAGTACATTGCCAATTACTTCACGATACAATACACATCATAATATCATGCTTAAGCAATATGCAGTTATTTAGACATATTGCTATTATAACTATTGAAAATGAGTGGTTAAATGATATTAATTTTTTGACAGCTGATGCTAATGCTAAAAATAATACTAACATATGCGTATATATTTATTTTATAAGATATTTACTTAATACATTAAATTACACAATAATTTGAACTGCATAAAAAAAAAAATGTAAAATAGGAAAAAAAGACTTATTTATTTGGCAAATCTTTGGTTTTGTAATCCTGTTATAGTATATGTATACATACATTACAAATAGAGAAAATAGATGTAAACACTACAGTAACCTGACATTCCATTTATATTTTTATTTATTTCAATAAACAATGTATTGTTAATTTATCATAATTAAATGATATGTTTATTAGGAATTAAAAGACTTGTTTTGACTTTATTAGACAGGAGCACTATGCACTCAGGTGCTGGCATTTTTTGCATTGTCAAAATAAAAGACCAGCTTCTAGCAGGATTACTGGCCAAAGATGATATATTGTGCCAAGTATCGGTCGAGATCGGTTGACCACAACTGAGAACAAGACTATATAATCACAGAAGCAAATTAAAATATTACTAACAGAACCTGAGGTATTGGTACAATAGAGTGAAAAAAAAAAATCTAGATATTTCAAAATATAATTTCTCCCCCCTTTTTCTTAATCCTTTATGATTTATAAATGCGCCACATTATGTTAGTCGAGCGCAAATGTCATTTTATGTTGACTTTAGGAAGAGAGAGAAAGAGACAATAGAAAATACAGAGAGTGCTTCGTTATTGTCCCGGGCAACCTGTCTGTGACGGTCGGTTGTCATATCACTGGCCGTTGCGATGGTGGCACTTACTGCGTGCTGTCTAACGCCTATTATACATTAACATTCAGACAAGGGCACAGACATACCCAGGCATCCACAGCAGACAGTCAAAATACACACACACACACACTCGCATATCTAAACAAACACCCTGATCGGACAGAGACACAAAGACAGAAATATCAAGTAAAGTGATTGTTGTACCAATTACATGCCTAGATCTTCATTTTATTGTGTCTATCAGACCAGATTAACACCAATCTTCAAACTATACCTAATACTATGGCCAGGGCCCACTCGTCATAAGAGAAACCATTTGGCTTAATATCCTTTCTGTGTGTGTTAGTGTGTGTGTGTGCATATGTTAACAGAACAGGAAGGAAATGGTTTAATAGCCCACTCGATGCATTTCAACCCACTGCTCTGATGGTGAATGCATTGCTTCCATTCCATTCGAGGACAGACTAGCAACTACTGCTTCTATTTATATCCCCAAATTTGACAGACTATGATTACAGATATAAGTGCAAGTGTCTGTGTGTGTATGCGCGTGTCTTACATAATAAATATACTAATCTAGCTGAGCGTCATCGTGCAATGCGGATTTACTCAAATCCCCTCAACAGCAGGAAGAGGAAATCAGGCCATAGACGAGCAGTGACCTTGCTGCGCTGGTCACATGATGCATGGCGGTGACTAAACTGAATATCAATGTGGATCGATGCAATCAAGACACGTCTCTATCGATGCTTCAGCTGTGTTTTAAACCTGCGATGATTTCCAGAGCAGATGATGAATTAAACACAGAATTTTAAACAGATTTCTAAACACCGAACACCATCCACACCTGAGTGTTTATATTTTTAGACGGCTCCTATTAACACTGAATGAATTTCACAGCGTCATGCCCTGGAAACCTGCGAGCTGCTCCGTATTGTAATGTGGGTTTATACATCCCATCAAACACACTCTGGGAGCTAACAAATCTGCCATAAACTTTGTGTGAAAAGTGAAGTGTGGATTTTTTTTATGTTAAAATATTTCTATCCCAATGCAGAGACAGCTAAAGGTAAGCAATTTCCCGTGAGACAACGTGGGCGGTAGAACCGTCTGGGAAACCTATTATATATATGTTAGGGGTGGGAGATAGACACGATTAACAGGTAGAAATTTGTCAACGATAAAGATTTTTACGGTGACTGCGAGGTGCAAAACAAAATAACCAATTATAAATGCAAATCTAAAAAACAAAAGAACAATTCAGAAAACATTATAAGAAGTATAATGTTTGGAAGAGACTAGATGAGACATCTGTCAATCAAGGAATACAGGAAGAACAGCAGATTAGCGGTAGAAAGTCTTAAAGTAACAGCTGAAATATGTTGTACGAATTACACTTACTATTTGTAACGTTGTGTCTAAGGAGACGAAGGAGATCGTGGAGGCAAACGTAAAATAAACCAAGTCTTTCAATGATAAACCAAAATTGTGGAGTAGTATCCAATAACAAACAAAACAGAGTATTCACAAAACCACATGTAACGTTATTGACAGACAATCACAGACTAACAGAGGGAAACTTAAGTAGGGGAGACCATGAACGCTAACGAGGGACACACACCTGAACTGAATACATGATTAACAAAAACTAGGTCACGGAGCACATGGGGAAAGACAACAAAACATCACATGATACAAAACAAAGGCCAAACCGAACACAAATGCAAACACATAGAAACTCAGAACAAAACAAACCAAGAATGTTACACTATTAGGGCTGCACGATTTGGGAAAAATGTGCGATTGCGATTATTAAGGTCAAAATTTGCGATTGTGATACGATATGTAAGTGGTTTGACTCAACTTGCTTGTTATCTAGGAAAATGCACACACAGATTACTAATAATGCTGAAATCTGTATTTCTCAGCTGAGATACAGTACACAGTGCAAACTAGCAACAACTAATTAAAACTAAACTGTACAAAATTAAACAGCAGTAACATCTATACATTACTGAATTAAATTACATTAAAATTTAATTAAAAACTCAAAAGTACAGATAAATAAAACAAATACCCATTTTTATATTTGTACATGTTGTCCCAAAACATTTTAGCAGGATGTA
>JAUMHR010000052.1:1815058-1833984 GCA_032361145.1 Enteromius fasciolatus | reverse complement strand
CCCATCTTCTCTGAAGAACAGAAAATGAAACAATTTATTTGATCCTTCATAAGATCTTTCAAATAACATAATAACATTTACATTTTCAAATGACGGAATTATTCATTAAAAAATATAGCTGCAATTTAGCATTTATTTTATTTTATTAATTTTTTTTTTTTTTACCAATGATCATTTCAATCCTTGCTTTAAAATCAAACCATAATATAATATAAAATAATATTTTAATCAGGTTTATTTAAAAAAGAATTTACCCACAACTACAATTGTAAATGATTGTGGCAAGTCATAAATCAGTGCACGTAGTTTACTCTTTTGTGAAACTGCACCTGGATTTATTAATGATTTATATAGAATTTATTTCACAATAAAACATACCAGTTAGTTTGCTATTGTTATGGGAACAATAACATCAGAACTTGTATGCTTTTCAAAAATAATAATAATTACTCCCCACTTAAAAAAGCTTCCTTTCCTGAACCAAATGATACCTTTATTGGTAAAATATACTTTTAAATATATATATAAAAAATAGAAATTATAAAGTTAGATCTCTTTTTATTGAAAAAAAAACTACTTTGCCACATGTAATTTCTGAATACTGGAATAGTTTATTTAGAAATATTAACTGGTCTTTACAACAGAAATACATTCTCACTAACAAAGTAAAATAAGCGTCTTTCAAACTAATTCATAAATGTTATGGAAAGGTATAAGGCTAACATTGATACGAAATGTTATGTTAAATGTTAAATGAAACTATATTTCATTTCGTTTTGGACTTGTCATTATACTGAGCGACTTTGCATTGGATCATTTATTAATGAGAATATTCAACAACATGTAAACATTACATTTAAAGGGTTTATGTTTGATCATTATGAATCTGACTCTACTAAAAGCAATGCTTGTTTTGTTGTACTTTTTTTTCTTTGTAAATATTATATTCACGAATGTAAATTAACCAACAACAAACTTTACTTTGTTGTTTTTTGGAAATAATAAAAAAAAATATTTAAATAACATCTCCTTATCAGGAAATAAGAAAGCAGGAAGAACTATTTCATTTTGTAATGAGTTTAATTTGTATACTGTAACCGAAAGTTAAGTGTCTCGCCCTTTTTTCCATACTTTCTGTCTTGTTACTGCTTTCAGTTGACATATTATATGTAACTGTTACAATGGGTTTTATGAACAACTATATTGTCAAATATGTTTTTGTTTTTTGTTTTTGTTCTGCATTAATAAATAAATAAATTGCACCTGAAGCTGATGGCCTAGATACATTTGTGTTCCGTTAAAAAACGGCACTACTAATCCCAAGATCCTCGGTGGAGGTCCATAATTTCCGGGAGTGGTATTGCCAGTGGGAAGGCGCGCGCAGGGGGACCTGTTGGAAATGACGCGAGCTGAAATCCTGTTTCAGAAAAGAACTCACAACAAACAACCCGGGGTCTAGAGAGCGCCGAGCCAGCGGTAAACACGGTGTGTGTGAACTATAAACAACCAAAGACTTCGCTGGATCTAGAGATATTTAGCTGGTTAGCACGTTAGCTCGCTCCACACCTGCTAACGTTAGTCGGCTCATTTGGGCTGCTTGATTTCCACGCATCTCGTGCTCGTTTATTAAACAAAAACAAGCTATTCCCTCTCATACAGCACACGTCACGGGGAATTCTCGTTTGGACGACATATTTCATAGGTGTCGCTATGTTTATAATAACGAGCTGTCAAGTGGAGAGACATTAGCTGGCTAATTAGCTGATTAATCTGCCCACTGACCCACATTCCGCTTCAGCCGCTGTGAATAACTAACCTGCGTTTAACTATTTAGGCGGTATTAAAAATTAATCTGAGTTTGAGATGGGTAATTAGTGGCATACCGGTTTTTTCTTTTTTTGCATTAGCAGTTTAGTGTCATCATTTAATGCTGACAACTGTATAATAGAAGTAGCCTACTGTGTAAGTAATTAAAACTAATCTATAAACATCATAATTGTCGATTATGCACTTGAAATTGTAATTGCAATTATTATGAGTAGCACATTTTACACTGAATGATGTTTATACTAGTGTTTGAAGCAAGTACATATCATATTTTTATGTGAAAACAAATAAGCTGAACATATTTAAACTGGAAAAACTTTTTATAGTACCAAGCATCAAATGTGATCTATTCATTGGTTACTTCTTTAAATCACACACACACACACACACACACACACACACACACACACAAAAGTAAGAATATGCATGGTATTATAATATTAAACTAAAACCATACTTCAAACAGTGGAAAGATAACTTAAGACCCTTAAGATAACTTGTAGAAAAAGAAATCATTGGGCATCCATAATTGTATTTGCTATTAGAATTTTCCTAATTGCACAGCCCTAATTAAATGTTTAAAATGGAAGCTGGATCCTATTGCAAAATAATAATTAAAATGTAATAATTAAAATGCATACGTTTGTAACAAATATATATAGTTGTAAGTGAGGTGATTGTGTGACAGTATAGATGTTGTCTCTCAGGTAATGCTCAATGGAGACGCTCATGAGTGCCGTGGCCCCGCGTGCACCGGCAGCGACGGTGAAGCGGGTGTCCGAGGTGGACTTCCGCTCGGGCACGACTCTGGAGCAGCTGTCGGCTCAGGTGCAGGAGCTGGTGCAGCTGGAACAGGGAGAGTTTGGAGACCAGACCGCGCTCGAGGTGCACACGGCCAAAGACTTCATCTTTAATATGCTGGGTGAGGATATCATAGTGAACACATAAACATACACGTAACATGCGACCCACGGTGTTTGTTTTCTTTATTCTGTCCTCCAAATGTTTGCTATAGCTGTCTGGTTAAAGTCAGCAAAATAAATCCACCATGTTATACTTTTAAGCATAGTGTACTTCAGGACAAGGGTACTTTCTAAATACGCCAAATTAGATTGTAGGCTGCATACTGTCAACTTTAATTACATAGCAATGTTTACAATACAGATTGTGTCAGAGCAATGTTAGTTTCCACACCAGCAAACAATATTACCTGGTTATTTTCAATGCATACCGCTTTAAATTCTCAAGCTTGTTAAAGCAGGATTGATTCTGATTGGTTGTCGGTGTTCCAGTGATGTTATTTCTCTGTGCCATTATCATTACAGCTGTGATGTGGAGTCTGTTGTTCTTTAATATTGAGAATTATTTGTTTGAACTATCGTTGTCTTTATATTTACCTATTTATCTATCTGTGTACTGTATAATATTAACAATGTCGGTAATTATTACTTTCAGGATGTTCATAGCAAGTGGGAATTGTATAAAGCAGATGTGAATGGCTGAATACATCATTTAGGGCAAGCTGTAAGAATCTTTTAAAAGACGGTTTCATTATAACAGCTTTATTTATCTTCAGTAGGTCTCTGATTCAAAGCTTGACCCAAGTGAAGCTGTTTGTCCAGCAGATGTCTCTAGTTCCCTTTTATTTTTTATTTTTTTCTTCTTCAGCACATCCCACCGGATCTCCTTCAACACCCCTCTCTAATCTCTTGCTTTGCCCCGTCACAGTGTAAGCAAGTGAAGCAGAGACAAATTTGTAGAACGGCATTGTTCTCTAAAAACATGACTGGAGCTGCTTCTCATAATCCTGTCAAATGCTGGATTAGGTGCCAGTTTCTTCTTCTCCCTCATTCTGTTTTTTCCTCCCTCACCTGCTGTTTTTCTTACCTTCCGCTCTCCGTAGAAAAAGTTTCAGCATCTGACTGTCTTCTGGTTTTGTTTTGCATGTTGCATTGTTACTTGTGAATCTTCCAGTACTTGGGTTTACTTTTGGACCTTTGTTTACTGACGTCGTGGGATGATTTTTTTTTCTGCCACCATGCCAGTGTAACTTTTCATATTTCCTTTTGTTTGCCTCTTGTTGCTTTCATTTCCCCTTTTCTCTCAGCTTTAACCCCTTGATGTTCAGCCAAAAGCCTACTTATATTTCTTGCTCGCTGTTTCCATCTCTCGCTTTCTAAAAATATTTTCAAAGCAGCATCCATCACACACCTACTGAGAGCGATGGGTAGACAGCTTTTTATTTTTACGCTAGGCAGGGTGCTCCTTAGCATTCATTTGGAATAGTCTGCCTCGTTATATATTAATACAAAACGATAATCTACTTTTGATGACCCTAACCTGTCCATCAGGATTTAGGTGTTAATTAATTTCAGAAGACTCGAATAGATTTATGTAAAACAAGTGCCTTGATTTAAATTGGCATTGATGTTTGCTTCCTTTAGCAATCATCATGAATTCAGTTTTTTTACACCAGCATTAACATGCCAGCCTCTAGACTCACTACCTGCGAACGTATTTCTCCCAGAGGAACTAATTAAATTGGAACTGTGTTAAAAATGTAAAGGGCAAAAGGGATCATTGTTATTGTAAAAAAACAAAAAGCACTCAACTTGGTCGTCCTGGAGTGAAGGTCACTGAGACCCTGCAACAACCGCCAATGATTTTCAGATTGTGACAACATTTTTTTTTTCTTTAGTCTTTTTAAAAGTATAATTTATCTGGGACAGTTTTGTTAAATGAAGGAATTAAAACCATCAGTCTTAAAGGGATAGCTTTTTATTCACAAACATGTCACTTTTTTCCATTTAGCCATAGAGCACAATGTAGCCCAGTATTTATCTTGGAGAGAAATGCATGCAGGTTTGAGTAAATGATTCAGCAGTTTGGGATGCACTGTAATATGTGAAATATTATTCTAATACTGGTTTCCTATTTTAATATACTTTATTACACAGCTTCGTGGAAAACTCGATTCTGATCGGTCAGTCGCCACATTACAAGATTTGTTATTCCCAGATAACAACTGGTAAAACTAATAACACTGGCTTCGTACCACGAATCTTCTTGACCGATTATATCACTCTTGGCGCTATCCTGTGGCTTAAAAATGCTTATCCGTGAGTTAAAATGGAGGACTTCAACATTAAATTCAACATGTACAGGAAAAGCAAAAGCAGTGGATAGAAGATTAAAAACAATTATTTAATATTGTGTTATATTATTTATTTATTGTTTTATTTACTTTTGGGGCAAGAAGCCGTGTAATAAGCGGGAAAATGTCCAGCTAGCATGTATATTATTATAGCCCTGTATATTATTCCTTAAGTAAAATATATTATATTTCTGTGATGCAGCACTGAATGTTCAGTAGCCGTTACTCTAGTCATCAGTGTCACATGATCCTTCAGAAATCATTCTGACATGCTGACTTTATATTAGCGTTGAAACTGTTGTGCTTCACAGGAATAAATTATAGTTTAAAGTATATTAAAACAGTAATATTTCACAGAATTATTTCAATCTCACTGATCTCAAACTTTTGATTGACGGTGTACCTTTTTAAAGATTTCTGTGCTGCTGTCAGCATCGAACGATTTCAGACAAACTATAACAATAATTAATCATTTTAAAATGTCATGTAAGCACCTTACTCTAAGATAATGCGACTGAATTTATCAATCTTACAGAATACACATTATTTGAAAAAGGAAGTGTATGTCTATGTCCTGTAAGCTTGGACAGACAGATTACTTTGCATTATTATAACCGCATCCTGTGTCGTTTAAATCATAACGTGGTATTTATTTCACTTGGAAACGTCACACGCGTCCTGTAGAGGTGAATGAGTTCAAACTCTTGTAGGCCTGTGTGTAAATCAGGCTTTGACAGCAGGGCGTGCTGGCCACTGATATATGACTAGTAAGCGAGTATGCTAACCAGCTTCCTGTTGGCATCTGTCATGGAGAGTGATGTTTTTTATTGAAGGCATTATTTATTTATTTTTTTGTTTCAAGTGGTCAATAATGGTGACCATATGAGGGAGTGATGGGTGAAATGCACCTGGCGCATTATTTTAACACCACCAGCAAGACAACAGTTCTTTTACTTATTTCCCTAGTGAATGATTGTCTTCGATTATGGGTCATTAAAGCACTATTAAGGAACACATCCATATGGCAGCTATGCTTCCAGTATTCTGTAATTGTAAAAGCATCCTTTTAATTACAGTGGAATGAAATTAAATAAATGTGGTAAATAATCCTAAAGAAATGTGTTGGCCAGTTTCTGCCTTCATAAAATATTAAAAGGCAAGACGTTCATGTATTAATAAATAAATAACTAAAAAAAAATTCCACTGGAGGTTTTAAATGTTCAATTTAAAGAATTGGGTCACATCTGAAAAAAAGAGCAACAGCCTGAATTGCAAAACAGAATTGAGGGAGACTCTTCATTTATATCTTTCACTTTGAATGAGCTGGAATTATCTGACTTAGTCTGAGAAGAGGTTTAGGGAGATTTCCGTCGTCTTAGGAAAAGCATCATCTTCCTCAGTTTCCCTCCCTTCCTTACTCACTTCAGAAACCAATTATGTAACACTTACTGCATATTATATATGCGTCCAATAACAGCTGATGGAGTCTATGCAAAAACGATCTCCCGTGTTTGCTCTAAAGGCATATTTTCTTATAGATTTAAAAAGTATAAAATGTTTATAAACGCCAGTAATTTACTTTAAATTGAGTTCTGCGTTCTTATCAGTTGTGTGCTATAGGGCTGCACATGTTTCTGTCCTGCGGCCGTTTAGCAAGACTCAAACAGGGCGCTCGGCCAGGTGATGCTTTTCCTCATTAGTAGGGTGAAGATTATGCTAAAGCCCTATTTGCACAGGATTAGTATTACCTGGTGACCTCTAGTAATTTGTAATAATTTGCAAAGGTTGTCCGTGATCTTAATCCTGTGCATATCGCATATTTTGCCGAAGACCAAAGTCTCGTGATACTTTTTAGCAAAAAAAATGGAGATTGCAAAGTATTTTGGGTGCTGGGTTGTATCGCTATACGTTATATCACTATACAGTTTGCACTTTCATGAAAAGAAAGCTGAGCTTTGACATCATATCCTGGAGAGAAGTCTGTAAATTCAAGTGTGAATGTGCCACATGAGATTCAGATGCCGGTGGGTGGGGGATATTTTCTTAATCACACAAGATCCCTAGATAATACTAATCCCGTGTGAATAGGGCTTTGGTACTCTTAGATTACTCTTTTCTTTTAGCAGTCGTTCACAAAAACCTAACAGACATTATGAGCCATAAACAAATGGACTGTTTTACTTTTAAGAATTTCCCTGCCTTTTGAGCTTAAGGGAGTGTTATTAGAAAAATAGAAAATTTCTCGCCCTCAAGTTGTTCCATACATTTCTTCTTCTTTTGTGTTTAACAGAAGAATCTCATAAGAGTGTTGATAGCCATTGGCTTCCATGAAATTCAGTGGCTCCTGTCAACTGTTTGGTAACCAGCGTTCTTCAGAATGTCTTGTTCAGCAGAAGTAAGAAATTCATATAGGTCTGGAACAACATGAGGGTGAGCAATTGATGACAACATTTTTGGGTTAACTATCCCTTTGTTTAGAAAAGTGATAATGTACCTTCAGTCTTTACCATTCAATGTCTACCCGCCCTTCCGTTTGTCAGGTGATGTTAGCTCATTTTGTCATGAATATTCTTCATCTCCACAGGCCTGGTGCAGAAGGTAGACAAGCGATTGCCAGTTGCCAATGAATACCTGCTGCTATCAGGTGGAGCGAGGGAAGGAGTTCTTGACCTTAACCCAGAGGATCTAGGTGACTACGCCAAAGGTGTTGACTTTGATTTGGACTTCACTCTACTGGTGCCTGCTCTTAAGCTGCATGACCGAAATCAGCCCGTGACTCTGGACATGCGGCATTCCCCACCATGCCATTCATGGCTGAGCCTGCGCCTCTGCGACCCTACAATGCTGACGCGTTGGAGTATCTGCTGTCAAGATGATAAAAATAGAGGCGTAGAAGACGAGGATGAAGAAACTGAAGCAGTACAAGGCTCAATCCCATCCCTGCTGACTCCTCAATCATTAGATGGATGTTACTTCTCTCCGTTGCTGGTGGCCGATTGGTTCTGGGGTGTAGTTGGGACGGCGGTAGAAGAATTACAGAGAAATCCTCAAAGAGGGATTCCTGTTCCTGATCGTGTGGAGCGGAACGGTCCACTGACAACACTAATTCTGACTGCGGGAACTAGTCGTATCCTTTACGACTTGCTTCCGGTGGTGTCGTTTCGTGGCTGGCCGGCTGTCGCACAGGGCTGGCTCACGACAAACCATTTCTGGGATGGCAAAATAACGGAGGAGGAGGCCATCAGCGGGTTCTACTTGCTTCCTTGCTGTTCTCCAGCTGCAAGCCCCTCCACCAGACCTGACCACGAATGGAGACTCGCCTTCTCCCGCAGTGAGGTCCAGCTAAAGAAATGCGTGCCCTACCCAATGGCACAAGCCTTCCAAGCAGCTAAAGCTGTACTGTCCAGACTATTAGCTCGCCCTCGCACCGGCCTTAGCTTATACCACCTACGTACCTTGATGTTTTGGGCTTGTGATCGCTTGCCTACGACCTACCTTAGCTGTCCAGACCATGAGACTCCAGCACGGCTGTTCCTTGGTCTACTTGATGATTTGGCTCACTGCGTTCTGGGCAAGAGCTGTCCTAATTACTTCCTCCCCCAGTGCAACATGCTTGAGCACCTTACGGACAGTGCCGCCCTGTTAGTGGCACGAAAACTTGCACATTTACGCTCCGATCCCGCAGAGCACTTAAGAGCCGCTTTAGAGCAGGCACAACAGGCATGCCAGCTTAAACGTGAGGCTGCGGTAGCTGCAAGCAATGGCCATGGGTTATCGTCACCTACCCACGGATATGGTGCGGGATCACCACAGGACGACCGACTAGCACAGCGACTACAACAGCTGGTGACCGAAAACCCTGGCAAGTCTATATCAGTCTTCCTCAATCCAGATGACGTTACACGCCCGCATTTCCGCATTGACGACAAGTTCTACTGAGTGGACTGAGCTGGTTTACACACTGCCCAGGGTGCAGAAAACCTATACGACAGAACGTCTAGAAGACAAAATCAAGTCGCTGTGCTACTGTATTACCAAATAGTAAAACCGAGTTTGGCTCAACAAGGCTGACTACAATCAAAGTTGCTTGACACTCTAGTGAGGGATTGTACAGGTGTCACAATGTCAGGGAGAGCAAAAATAACAGGGGAGGGATTGATTTTTAGCTATGCGACAAGTTCAGTCGCATCCTAAGAAAATCCCCATTGACAGACTGCACATCAAGTAGACTTGATTCAATGATGCTATTCTGTAGAGTTTTTTACTTGCTATTCAATACTACTGAGAAAGGAAACTTGTATTTTTCTGCTGTGTTCCACAGTAAATCCCGAGGGCAGTAGAACCGGAAAACCAACTAGGCCAAGGTACATTATGATGAAATCGAATGTAATTTTTTTTTTTTTTTTTGGTGTACGTGTGGAGAAGTTTGTGATCTATTGATCACATAATCTTCTCTTTCGTTAGTCTGTCAGTTACCCTGCTTGCTCCCTTTCTCAGGTACTTTTTTTCTTTTAACTGGTGAGTCTTGACCTGCTCTACAGTCAAAAACAACTAAAGCAGAGAAAAAGACAAAAAATAACTCCGATCTAGGCCTTGTCCTTTATGTATAAAAAGCTGTTGCACACCCTGTAGAAACAATCTTTTTCAAACAAATGCTGTTCGAAGCTATTTTTTTCGTTTACTTAAGTTAGATGAGCGTGAAGGTCTGTCAAGTTTCAGAGACCGTTTTAGATTAGTTGGTTCGTCATACAGTAGGTTAAACTGACACTGATTGATGCAGATTTTTTTGCCGTTTTGTTTTCTGATTGGATTCTAAGGAGTAGTATGTGTTAGTGTTATTCTAAGGGCTTTTCTTTGTCAATCAAAGTTTCATATGTCTGGATAAAACAAAATATGTAAGATGCTTTGGAAAGTGGGATTTCGCTGTGATAAAGGTTAGCTGCCAGCGCTATGTACCGGGACAATAGAAAGACAGATCCAGAGTGGGCAGCAGAGGTTTAGAGAAAGGATATAAGGAAAGTGTAAAGAGACCGAGCAATGCATCCCAGTGTTTTTTTGTGTTTGTGAAAGGGTCCTACAGTATCTCGCTCTTGCAGATTTGCATTGGTAGCTGTGGGAGGCAGAGATGGATGAAGAAAGTCAAACACGACGTCCACTGGATAGATTAGGCTGAACCAATGGGACTCTCGGGACTGCAGACATCTGCTCTCCCTCACTCATTTTTGCTTTCTGTCTCCTTCCTAAATCCTTCCCTCTTCATCTGCTTCCATCTCTGGCTGTTCTTGATCCATCTCTACCTCTTTGACGGTGCTCAAGGATTAAAGAACAATGTTACATGTGTATTCAGCATAAATCGCATTAACGCCCTGTGGGAGTTGGCAGACCGTTCATGTGTGCTGCTGACATGGCTGCTGCGCAAATACAGAGCAATCAGTAACAGCGTTGCCTCTGAATGACAGCAGAATGGTGAGGAATAGGTTTTTCCAGTGCATTTCTTATTCCGATGTGAGACGGGGGTTTGTGTAGTGTTGCACATGGTACAGGTAGGTACGTAATGTCTGCTGTATGCCAAGGAAAAGACACCAAAGAAAGTTTAAAGGACTGATTGCTCAGATTAAATGTCATGAAGAGAACCGGATATATTTCTATTGTATATTGTCAGGGTTTGACACTGTATACCTTAAAAGGCCTCTTTAGTGGGTTGAAATATTGTAAAATGCTTGAATCGATATTTGTAATGCTAATTTAAATGGTGGTTTTTTTTTTGCATATACTGACCGTTGTTTAGCACAATGCCTGATTTCAAATGATCAGTGCTACTATGCAAGATTTCAGAATCATCTTAATGAATGAGATATTAAGGCTTACCAAGTCTATGATCATTACCGAGAGCGTTTTATACAATGAATTCATTGGGGGAAAATGAATCTTTCTGCTTCAGGGCATGGTAAAATGTTTCGGGTGAAATATTTGAAGGAAGCCAAAGCACAATGTTCCTTCCCAACTTTTTAATGATGTGGTCCCAGTGTTTCATTATCTGACAGCATCGTCCCTCGTGTCATGCTGTTGTGTACAAAAGGTTTCTTTTGCCCTCAAGCAGAAAAGAAAATGCGAATGTGAACAACTTATTTTACCTCCTTAAATAATCTTGCGATCATCTTAAATTCTCTGAATGGAAATGAAACGTTGCATATTTAAATTATACCAAATATATTTCATATCATTACTCAAACGTGCCTCAGAAGGCTTTTTTATTTTTTATTTTTTTTGGATGTGCTGGGTCGGGGATGAAATCACCCTCTATGTAATCATGTGTGATGATGCTGGTCGTGGCATGAAATAAAACATTACATCTATGACAAATAGTACTGTTTATATTTAATACCTATAAATGTCATCATCTCATATCTCAAAGATATTATCTGCACTCTAACTACAGACCGATTTCAATCAGGTTGAATTATTTGATGTATTATTGTGTATTAACAAGTACGTTTCTGTGTGTCCGTGACTGTAGACTTTCTATGCTGGGCAAACTATCTGTGTGCTGGACTAAATTATACTAGTAGCCCAGGTTTGTGGGAATGCACATAAAGTGCATTTATGCTTTAGAATTTAAAGGCATGCTAAATAAGATTTAGAATTAAAAGTCAGAATGATCCGTCTGTGCCCCAAGATGTGAAATACAATGTTGGCCCAACAGAGGATGCTGTTAGACTACAAAGTGTTAGTCTTATTGTACCCATGCTAGATGTCACTGTAACTACAATATCTCTGCTCAGTCTCAAAAACAAAATGCAGGAGAAAGAAGATTCTGTACAATTTCTACATCACTAATCAAATGTAGTTTATGGTGTTTGCCATGTCAAGTCTGGAGTGAAGCTGGGATAGCATGGCATGTGTCCATGCCAGGTTGAGGGTTGCTCTCTTTCAAACATACCAAATTGCTCCGTATTAAAAATTGTGATTTTGAAATATTAAATTAAATTTCATACCCTCATGTTTAGAGTTGATTGTGAGATTGACTGACTAAAATTGGTACGTCATGCATAATTCTTATTACTTATGTATCGTGTCTAGTGTTTAATAATTTAAGGCTGTGTAAGCTCGTAAGCACAGCATCGGCTGAAGGGCACTTTGACTGTAGTTGATGGATGGAAGGATGATGTTAAGCCGATGCTGAAGAGCATCAGACACTTCTGAGAAAGATGATGAAGTTGCAGCCTCATACTTTCCCACAAACTGGACACACACACACAGTCTCACTGATACCTCAGCAGTCTGTCCTGTTTCATAAAGAGGATTACACATCATGCACGAGGGGATTTCCTGGAATGGGACACTCACATCCTGTCTGTTGCCTGCCTGTCAATCATTCAGCCGTTGCCATGGTAATATTGCTATTGCCGGACATTTCTTAACTGTGACCGCCAACTTGACTCACCCCCCTCCAAGGTTCGTCAGGGGACAGATGTGAGATTTGATCCTCCGGCGTCACTGAGGGGAGGGACGTCGCTCCGTTTTTGTCGTCCTGCTAGTGTAATTTGTTTCAGTATTCTCGGCGTGATGTGTTACTAGAGTGATCCTAATGGAATTAATATAAATGACAGTGATCTCTTTCCCTTGATGTAGTGGAGTCATTAAACCGAAATTGAAGGCCCAAGGGCCAAATCAGTTCTAATTCCGATGATGACAAAAAATATGAACCTGACAAAAAATATTATTTTTTTTTTGCGTGATGAAAACGGTTGTGATGAATGTTCTGGGGTTTGCGATTCCCAAAAGCGTCGAGAGATTATAGAAACCATCGGTGCCGTGTTTTCTCTTCACTCGCTTGCAGTGTGCTTGGGATATGTGCAAAAATATGTAGTTTTATCCAGAGTCAACGATTTTATTCAATGTGTACATTTTATCAGTTCATGCATTCCTCGGGGATCCAAGCAATGACACTGCGAAGAAACGTCCACGTTTAATGCCAATCAGTTAAACTTCATTTGTCTGCAAATGTGCCCCTAATATGAATTTTTAAAATTTGCTTTAAATTTGCTTCTTTTTTAGATTTAAAACATTTTAAATCTGAAAGTTCACCATGTATAAAGTAGCAACTTTTCATTTTTCGTTTGTTTTAGTACACAATGTAACTACAGAAGAGTCAAGTTTTAAACATTTTGGTCACTTTTGAGCATGATGCTAACGGTCTAATAAGATTCAATGATCTATGCTAAGCTACAGCTAAAGGTGAGATCAGCTGAATGGGCTATAGGTGCGGCAGAACCCGTCCAAACAACTTCAAATCATGTAAATCTCGTTTCAAAACTGATAGCATTTAGCAGCTGGGATAAAAGTACAGAGCTTGCAACATTATGAAAATATATTTGTCTGCTCAACACTTGTGGTTGGCTAAAAATTGTTACGTGGCAGCTGATGGAAACACACCAATTCAGCAAATTCATTGAGATATCGCTCACATTTAATTGTTTAATTAGGTTATTTGTAACTGAAGCATTTGGTGTCATGCTACTCACAAATAAATGCCATTTCTTCTTGCAGTTAGCGATGTTTTCTTGTAACAGTGCAGAATTAAACAGATTTCTTGGACGACACACCTTATAACTCTGCAGTGCATTGTCTAGGCTAGTCTTTATGCTGACAACAGGCCATTAGCACGATCCATTTTGTTTCTCTGTCTAGCCACAGAGTGCCAACTTTATTACCTGTTCCAGGTTAAGGGGACTGGGCCAGAACTGAGCCCTGGGCACTCTGAGTAATTAGACCTCTGTGTAACTTCAACTCAGCTCACACAAACCAAATTACTTGGCAGATATGAGCGCAGTTCATTTTCCTGTGCTCTATTTATATTTAAATAATCTGCCTTTACTTCTGTAGCTTCAAATACTGACAAAATACTATTATTTCCTGTGTCCTGTGTCCATATGCTAGACTGGTTTGAACTGTTTCCAGGGCTGTATTGAAGTTCTGTATTGGTAGTTATTTTGGTGGATGTGGACAAATATTCATATGTTGGAGCTGTACTGTATGTTTTTTTTTTATTATTATTAAAACAGAGGAGGGACGTTGATAATGAAACAAACATTTACCTAGGGATGTCATTAAAGGTGCAGTAGGGCTATGTTAGATTGAGAGCTAGTAGTTGAAAGGGTACTGCAAGTAGTTCTAATCTTGCAATACATGTGCATTGTCTAGGCTAGTGTTTATGCTGACAACAGCCCATTAGCACAATCCATTTTTTTTTTTAGTAATTAAAAGGATACTCCAAAAAACACTTCAGAGTAGCATTACTGGCTATAGCATTCAGAGAAACAGCTATGTAAACACAATATAATTCCTTGACAGCAATACGCTGTGTTTTCTGAAAAACTGGAAGTGGCGTTATAAGCTACAGATATGTAATACTATTAAGAATTACTGGCTATAGCATTTACTTTTTATATTTCCTAAATATCTGCAAACATATTATTTAATTTTTAGACTTTAGAAGAGTCACAAACATACAGCACCTTGAAATATAATTAATTTGATTTATATCAAAGATAAATACCTGGTCTCATGGCATAAACATACCTTTTTTTATTTACGTACCAGTAAGTACATATTGTGGCAGTTTCCAAAAGAAATGAACACTAGAGGCAGTAAACCTCGGACACCTTTTATTCCTTTTCACACAAATGTTTTGATTAATAAAGCGTAATTTAACACAATTACTTGAAGAATATCATGTTATGACTTTCAAACAAAATTAATATGCTGGGAGGTTTGAAAACTGATGCTTCATATCTATGTGTTTCCATGTACTTGAGAGACGAGGAGCTCCAGTTCAGATCCTGTGTACCTACGGTTCAACAAAACAATTTAAGGAAGTTTAAATAACACGGTTGCATCTACAAATGTGGTTTTTATATCAATTCTGCGTTTGTTAACACTATGGGTTAGGTTTAGCATTGGATTTGGTGTAGGGCATATTTTCAATATGATAGAGCATTAATTTTAGCAACAGTCCACGGATATTTCAATTCTGAACCACCACACTACCTCTGTCAGTGGTGATAAATGTTCCAGGGTCTACGTATTGAACCTGTGTTTTAGCGCCACTACACAGTAAGGTACTTAAAAATGATGGTGCACAGAGGAACATATTTTTATGATTTGTCATTTATTATATCTACTCTAGTCTGTTATTTACCATAAGCTATAGATGGTTTTATGTCTCTGCACTTCAGCACAGGTCAGGAGACACCACTGATGGACAGCACATCTATTTCACATGCTGTTTTGTCATTTTTCTTTCATCATGTTAGATGCAGATACTTGTGTTTTTCCACCTCCACAGCAATGTTTCTCTCTTTCACTCCATCAACAACTAATTCACTTCATCCATCTTTCATCCTTCTCTATTTCCACCCAGAGCCCCCTCTTTTCTCACTGTCTCTCTGTCTCAGTTTTAGCCCCCTGCTCTTCTACTGGTCTACATTTATCTCCATTAGAGATGCACATGTATTAATAGTGAGGGTCTGAGGGGAAGAGAAGATAGTTCATCGCTCTTTTACTTTCTTTCTCTCTGTTTACTATGGAAACAAAAAGACACAACAAGGACCGGAGGATTTCTTTCATGAAACTTGTACTGCAATCTTGTTTTATTTTATTCTTATAACCTTATTTAGCTCTTACTATGGTTCTCTGCTTCAGTTTTGTTATTGTTTCACAGTTTTCATTAGATTTCGTGGGATAGGTGGTTCAGATTTTTCCTTTCAAGGAAGTTTGTAGGTGATATGAATCACTGTCCTTCAGCCTCCCATGAGGAATATTGTGCTGGTATTACATTTAATGATCTTTACATTTCTTACAGTCAGACTTTTGCTCTGTTCCAACACCTAGTGAACATCATAGGCACTGCTCCAGAAGGTCTTAATTACACTGTCATGCGTATCCTTTATGCAGGAGACAATCCCATAATGCAGTGTGATGAGTTTGCCACTTTTTTCCCATTCAAAGAGAAATAAAAAGAAAAATATTGTAATATATATATTTTTTGTGTTCTTGTGATGTATTTGTATAAAAATAAGAAAATAAATAAACAGCTATATATGATTTAACAGACATTTTTTACATCCAAAGGATATAAGAATGTAAAATGTCACATATGGATATCAGTTTAATGCATTCTTGCTGAATATAAGCAATTTAGTTTTATAAAATCATTTACCAAAAATCTTAGATATTTTTCCAAATATATATATATATGTGTGTGTGTCTGTATTTTTACCCCAATATTAATTTATACTATGTATAGTAGTCAATATTTAAAGTGGATCACAAAAGTTGATCATCAAAACTCGAACACATATTGGTTTGAGGTTTTATGTCTACTTTGATGAAAGTTATAATCCACTTGAAATATTGACTACTATATTTATGCTTATAAGAGGATTTCTTGTGAGGATACATAGAGTGACCTCCTTTGTTGAGAGTTTCACATTATACTCATTTATAATAGTAATGTATGATTTATAGCTCTTCTGTGGAATCTGAAATAAATGAGCAAATTGTTACATTTACCCAGCTGCTGTGGGCCCTGATTGGTGGTCAGGGGTCATGTGATGGAGATAAGATAAGAAAAGGATGGAAGGCATTAGTGATGAACATAGTGACGTGGATCATTTCTTCCACTGAATGCAATTAAAGTTTATTGATCGGGATGTTGCCCATTCTGTAGGTTAGTCTCTCTCTCTCTCTCTCTCTCTCTGTGTGATTGCTTGCTTTTGGCAGTCTCATCTCTCCCCATTGTTTTCCTAGGGGACAAAACGAGACTAATTTGAATGACATTTCCTCTGTTTTTCTACTGCCTGGCTATTTCGATCATTATCACTGTCGGCCCATCTGTAGTTGCTAAGTTCATTTACTCAGTTGCTGGATAAACTCATACCTTGTCTTATCTGTATCTTGCCAGCACTGACTGATGCAACTCTCTAGCAGTTCCTCCAGGACTTTCCATCACCGTTAATATAGCTTTGGCATTGTAACGCCGTAGGCGTGTTTCTGCGTTTAGTCTTGCCATGTTCTATGTTTCTAATCCATGTGTTCTGGAAATAAATAAATAAATGTTCTTTCAAAGAAGTTCCTGCCTTTCACGTTTCCTGTCCTCCGCTGAAGAGCGTTCACCAGCGTCATCATTTCATAGGGCTTCATTTATTCAGGCTATCCCTATAATAATCAAATGTACTTTTTGTTTACAGCTGCCAGTGAAGTGGTGCGGTTGCAATATTGTTGAATATTCAGAGCAAATAGATCATTCACAGATCTTCATATTGAATTAATTTCCTGAAGAAGTGAATGTGTCAGATGATTGGGGAGGTATTATTTCACGGGTGAAGTGATCTGATTTGTCAGCCCCCGTGAAGTGTGAAGTTGTAATGTGACTCTACATGATTGAAATATATTTATACTGTTATTATTTTATTTTGTAATTACTAAAATTGATGCTACTCTTCCGTTACTTTTTTGAAAATGATTATTATTAAAACGAGTGTTTTTAAAGCAAAAACATTTGCAAATAAACGCTGTCCATTTCAATTTTCAGGTAACACTTTGCAATTGAGTGAACAATAATACAGCATTTATTATTTTGAGTTATTTCAGCATTTACTAATGCATTATTAAAACCAAACGTTGTGTTGAATATATGCTGTATTTTCATCAACTAACATTAACAAAGCTTAGTACAATAGTGCAATAAATGCTTTTTTTTGCTGTTTGTTAATGCTAGTTAATACTTACAAATGATAGTTAATATTGTTAGTTGAGACTTTTTTGTAAAGTGTTACCAACTTTCTTTCCAGTTTCCGCGAAAGTATATAGCAGCACAACCATTTTCAACACAGATGAAAATAAGAAACATTTCTTAAGCATCAAATCAGCATAATAATAAGATTTGTGATCGATTACACGAGACTTCAGCTTTGCGTCACAGGAATAAATTACATTTCAAAATATATTAAAAGAGAAAACATTTATTTTCATAACATTTACATTGTAATAATATTGCCATGCAGTACACTCTAGCGTAGTGGCAACATTTTCATTGGAAAATGTGATGGGAAATAGCTGTTTTTATTCAACATAACATGACTTATGCTATTAAAATAAGATATTTTGTGCATAAAACGAGTTTAAGCAAGGCCGCTGAGCATTTATTTACAGGCGAGATTTGGGTAGAGTGGTGTGAATGTAAAGTTTGAAGCTGAGGAGGCCTGTGTTCCTGCACTGCTCATTAGTTCCTGCTTGCTTGAGTGTGAGTTTAAAACTTCATTATCGTCCCGAGGAGAGGGTGCTGAGACATGAAGCGTCAGCCTCTGCCTTCTGTTGCTTCCGTCGCCTGAGTCACAGCAGACGTGCCGCAGAGAATACTCACACATTTGCCTTCTGCTGTTGAGATGAAGGCAAGGGCTCGAACACATACACACGTTCACACCTTTTACTTTTTTATTAAGTTCTGAGAAACTGTATTCAGACAGACACTTCAGTGATTGCGCTCTCATCTCGTCTCTATTGGTGTTAATTAAGTTGAAGTTTCAATTACTGATTCTGAGACTACAAGATCTTTAATGCAATATTACTCGTGAAGCGTATGAACTGTGGACTGGCTGAGTCAGCATGTGTGTGTGTTCATTCATAACCTTTTGTTTACCAATCTCATTTCTTTCTTGTGGCTAATGTATTTTAACAATTACATAAACTGATGTTTTCTTATAGCCATGGCTAATCAAATGCTTGAAAGGGTTTAACGTTTTTTATGTAATTATTTATTTTTAAAAAAACATTTGGGAGAGGGCTAAACCCCAGCGGTGATTTCATTAAGACTGCAAGGGAAGCTCAGCTTCCCCTATAATGTCACAAAATTAATGGTCAAATTATGTACTATTGTATTAAC
>JAUMHR010000052.1:1783390-1798230 GCA_032361145.1 Enteromius fasciolatus | reverse complement strand
CAGCTCTGAGTAGCAAGCAGAGAGCTGAAAGCCAAAGGATGCAAGCACTTGGCAGTGAGCACGGATCTTCCTCTAGTTAGTCCATGCTGTCCTGACACGCATGACACAGGTTCTGCAAAAACACACTGTAAAAACACATCTAAAAACACACACATGGATATTCACAACTCAATGCAAACTTGCAGCACCTCCAGCGAGCCTGCAGCGCTTTGAGACGTGTTCCTGTGGAGTGCTGAAGTTGCTCTCTTTTCGTCTCTGTGTGCGCTAAAACCTCAGTCAGGAACTGAACGGAATCGAGGACCAGCACATCCTTGTGAATCTTTAATGCAGTTTTGGTCTTTGTTCAGCGGATTCAGTGTTTTGTAATGTAAAACAATGAGAGAGAAACAGAAGCTTCTGTTCTGCTTGAGGTAGCTTCACAAAATAAAAGTCACTCCTAGACTTGTGCAACATAATATGTGAAACAGAAGAAGGGTTAGAAACCAGATACTATATTGTTGTGTATGTACTGAAGCTCTCGTATGAACACTTATCTAAATGACATTATGATGCTGCTTATATTTACATGTTTTCTTGAAGAAGCTGTGTAAAGAGAAAAGATGCTTCTTGTATCTGTGTTGTGGAGCTATCTACGTTATAACTAAGTAAAAGCTCGTAAATTGACAGTAGTTCAGCTATCTAAACACATTCATTTACATCGTATGAACGAACCAGTTCACTAAAATGAATCTTTCAAGTGCTGCGAGTCAGTGATTTGTTTTTTTAACAGCTTAAGGGACAATTCATTCTGAATGTGTTTTTGCTTTGGAAATGGAAGTGGAATTGAGAAGAAAATGCAAGGCCTCGAGACTTTAACTTGCTATGCGAGAGATGCTGAAAGAGATGCAAAAACAGTGGAAAGTAGTGCATGGGGATGATAAAACATGTTAGGTGTGGCTCCTAAGCCTGTCTAAAACATTCATTGTACAGTAATTGCTGTATTTTAAAATAAGTTAAATTAACTGAAGGTTAGATCTAAATGACTGTTTAAAAGTAAAAAAAAAAAAAGCTCAATTTATTTGATTAAAAATACAGAAAAAAACCTAAAATGTTATTACAATGTAATATAATCGTTTCTATTTTAATTCACTTTAAAATCTAAGTTATTTTTGTGGTCCAAAGCCGTTACTCCAGGCTAAAGATCCTTCAGAAATCATTCTAATATGCTGATTTGTTATTGAAATGATAAATGTTGGCAACACAAATATAAACCTTTCTTACAATATGAATTTGTGCTAAATTCTTGCTAAATAAAGGTTTGAATTTCTTTCAAAAGATCCCAATTTTGCAATGGTAGTGTATGTTGTTAGAAAAGATTTCTATTTTAAATAAATGTTCTTCTTTTTATAATTTATTTCATAAAAGAATCCTGAAGAAATTATCACATGTTCCAAACAAATATTAAGCAGTACAACAGTTTCCAGCACTGATAATAAATCAGCATATTCTTATAATTTCTGAAGGATCACGTGACACTGGAGACGGGAGTAAAGATGCTGAAAAGTCAGCTTTGCATCACAGAAATATATTATACTTTGATATATATACACATATATTACATTGTAATATTATTTTAGAATGTTAATTTTTTTGTAATTTTGATTAAATAAATGCACCCTTTATAAGCCTAAGCCTCCATTAAAAATATTACAAGTCTTACTGATGGCACACTTTTGGACTGTAGCGTATGTATAAATGTTTTTGTGCTAATATTTCTAAAAAACAGACAGCTTTGCACAAACATTCTGTTATTATTAGTGCAAAAACATTCGTTCATAAATTTGAGGGAACATTGCCAGAATCATTGGCCAAAGTTCAGAGAGCGTTCCCCGCTGGGAAGCTGCTTCCCTGTTCCTACTGTATAGTTTAGTGTATTTTTGCCTGTAGCTCATTGCTCGTGTAGGAAAACATATTGTGTTTATGGGTTTTTCTTTCTCAGAAGCTGCTGCTGAGCCATCACTCCATCTGAAATATAACTCACCAGGGCTCCTTCCTCCTACAGAACAATCAGAGCAGTGTTCCCACTGAGTTATGCCATTATCTACAATTTGCTGTATCTCCTCTTTATACCGGAAGGATTGTGGCTATGTGAGGTAACAGCTGCTTCTGGTGTTGTGATTTAGATGAACACGTCTCTTTCAGACAGTCATTCAGAACTGCGTATTCGTACAAAACAAACACTCTAAAATGTTACAAACAAAGTTTACAGACTTCAGACTGCCATTTAATGTGTTTCAAAGAAGTCTCACACCACCTGTATGTATTTGATAAGAAATACAGTAAACAATAGTAATTGTAAAGTGTCATTACAGTTAGTTAAGAAGTAATTTATTCCTGTTATGGCAAAGGCAAATTTTCTAGCAGCCATTACTCCAGCATTATATTATCCTTCAGGAGTGATTCTAATTTGCTAATTTAAAGAAACATATTAACTTGAATATTACAGTTGCTGCTCAATATTTTGTGCCATTGACTATTTTCAGGATTGTGTACTGGATAAACAGCCTGGCTTCTGCGACTTTAAAGCTCATAGGAGCTTAGTCTGTCCAAACTACCTTACTACCCGCCTTCTGGGAGGCGGGCTTAACCGGCGTCCATCAGATGCCTCTGTAGACTACTGGACGAATCTACAACCAATCAGACCACTCGTTCCGATGACGTATGCGTAGCGACGGAACTCGACGACACCGTGACCAATTGTAGCTAGCTTCATTAAAGCAGTAGGAAAATGTCTTTACTTTAATTACTTTTGCTCCGTTTTCAAAGAAAAGCCGTCATGAAAATGTCTCGAAACAGCTGCGACAGCAGAGTCCAGCGATTGTTGCTGCTCAGTACACGCCATGTTTGAAAGCTGGTATGGTCGCAGAACTGCTGCGTCATTGCTTTACACCTGCTCGTTTCTCATTGGTTCCCAATTCAGCATGGCGGACTAACTAGAAAGCACGCGAAATGAATGTAGCATCAAAGGAAGTATGGGCGGGCCCAGGCTACTGGATAAATAGAAAGTTTGAATAAACAGCATTGACCTGTAAAAAAATATTTACCGTGACTTAAGGTGAGTTTAATGCATCTTTTGCTAAATAAAAGCATGCAATTTTATTGACCCCAAACTTCTGAACGGTGTATATTCATCTTAAGGCCTCCTTCCTTCCTTTTCTCTTTCTTTCTCTCACCTTTCCACTCAATTTTCTCCACCTTCCTAATGTGTGTCATCCATTTAGAATAAACTGCAGACTTCAATGGCTCAGCACTTTCTCCCTCCCTCTCATTCTACCTTGCTCTGTGTCTTTTTACACTCCCATAGATGTTTACAGATTAAGCATTATGCTAATTACCTCTACCCAGCACTGTCTTCCTTCTTCTTCTTCTATCAGCTCTTCCGTGTTTCCCTAAGGAGCAGATTACAGTTGATGCTCTTTCCAAAGAGAGCGGCCTGTTGATGCCTGGAATGGATTTGGAAGTTATTTAGACTTTAGTGTGAGTGTGTTTCTCTGTGAAGATAACGTGAGTGTGGTTTGTGACCTGTTCGGAAATGTGTCCCTGAGCTAAGGACACACTTATAAAGTCTTAATCAGAAGAGACTCTCCCTAGGCGCAATGATCACCATCTCAAGGGAGTGTGTGCTCAGTGAACACATTTGAGGAGAAATTAACCTGGATGCGTTCTTTGCCGTGATCCACCGAGACTTCCCAGAGAAGTATTCAGTCCCTAATCTCTCTGACAGACGGAGTCTGCGTCTAAAGTAGATCTTTAAATCTGTTCCAGTCGTTACATGAAATACAGATTACTTTTAGTGTGTTTGAGCAAGCAAAAAAAAGAGGAGAGCCTTTCTTCATAACATACATATACCGTATGAGTCTTTTTGAATTTCTTTTGTTCAGTTTACATTTTATTTTATTTCAGTGCATTTTTGGTAATTATTTATAATAAAAGTTCAATCGCACTTTTTGTTTTCTGTTTTTATACTGAAAAAAAAAATCTGTAAAATTTACGTTAAAAACTGGCAGCTGTGGTTGCTGGAATTTGACTGTAAAAAATATATTGTAACAACATTATAGGTTTTACGGTTTTAAGTTACAGTTAAATACCGTAATTTCACTAACTGATGTGCTGATGTGTTGAATGTTAATATACCAACCTAATAAAGTACTGAAATCTGTTTTGTATTTTTGAAAATACACTGATAAGCACCGAATGTAGGTGATGATGAGAAAGTCACATCACAAGTAGCTTTTAAATACGAACATATATAGAAGGTGATCAGTGTCATTCACACAAACACGAAACACCATCTTTAGGAGACTCGTTAAACTCAAAGAATTTTACATTACAAGTAACATACAACCCTAATAAACATAACTGAAAACTAGGAAACATAGTTATTTCAAAGAAAACACATCACATTCAAACTAAATTCTGGGAATGTCAGTTTACAGTTTTTACCGTAGCAGTTGTTTACCGTTAAAATCATGGTCATTTTTTACAGTGAATGTGTATTATGTGAAGAGCAACTTTTTAATTATTCTTATACATTCATGTACTGTAAGGTATTGTTATAGCATACATCATTTTTTTTAAGTTTATTTATACATATACAAACAACTTACTAAATTTACTAATTTGTTACAAACACAGCTTTTTACTTTACAGGACTGATTTGATGGACTGGACTACTTATTGATTATTATTACTTTTATTTTTATGTTTGAACATTGATGAAGACACAAAGTGGATGCCAGTCATGTAAGCGAGTAAATTTTCAGCTAATTTTCATTATTCCTTTAAAATGCACTGGTATACTTCATCAGAAAGGAATAGAATTACTTTAGGAGCTCATTGTTTCTAAAAATACCTTTACGTTTTAGATTTTGTCGATATGCTGAAATGCATAAACATTATACATATTCAAATGAATTGGATCAGTCTGTGTATTTAAATGCAGTATTTCTAGCGGCTTTGTTTGCCATCTTGATGGAAAATTATAAGACTTACAGTTACAGTGCATTTTGAAAGAGGCATGCAAAGCTGCCGTTTTCATGCATATGATGTCTAAAATAGGAATCTCCCTAGGTTTTGACATATCTTTGAACATATCTGTCTGTTGGTAAGTGATCGGACTGAATTAGAGGCTTGAAATAATGTTGTTTGTGTTACTGCTTTATAATGCTTCTTGCGACCTACAGTATATACTGTAGACACGGAGTGAAGTCCATATAACAGCAGGAGTTTAGTGCTGTGTTTTAACAGACTGATTAAAATGGAAGAGGTCCGTCCTGCCAGTGCAGTCTCCATCCTTCACTGGACATGCACTATTAAAATGAAAGCATTCACATTTGCCAAAAAAGAAATACGCCTGGTTATGTCCTACCCTTGAGTAAGACCCAAAATTTCCTCAAAGACATCACAAAGACTACAGCAGTAACTTTTAGGTGTACAGACCCACTCAGACATACACACAAACACATTTATTTTGTTCCAAACCAGTGGTAATGTTCTATTCATTTCTGTTGTTTTTTTACTATAATACTGTAATGATATTGGTTTATATTTAGCTCTCCCTTAATTTAATTTCTTACATAAACTTTATTATATATTTTATTTTAATGGCGTTATAGAAATGCTGACAAATCTGGATATTTCATTTTATTCTGATCACGCTCACCTCAGGTTCTCATCTCTGTCATACAGGACAATAAAGAAATAGCTACATGTATGTGTTCACGTCATGGTCATCTCCCAGATGTTTTGCTTGTTTTAGTCGACTCGTGTCTGTTCATAGTCATAACTCTGCTGATTAAAATGGCTTTGACTCTGTGCCTAGAAAGAAAATCCTCCACTGCATCAATAAGTGCGCTGGCGGCAGAGCAACACGCAAATAGAGGCGTCACAGGCCATGACTAATTCAAACTTGCTGTGGGTTATAAAACCTTATTATAACACTCATTTGAATTAGGCTGCTGGAGAAGGGATCAGAGCCCCATTCAACCTGTGTGCATACTGCTGCTGCTCAGCCAGCTAAATGTTTCCCCACTGAACTGAGGCACAGAAGGAGAAAAGGAAGAGAGAGGTATTAAAATCAGTATTCACAGCGTGTGCTTTAGAGGGTGTTTTTGGAGCATTCCTGTCCTTTAAGAGCAGTATAAAGCTGCTGACGCAAGTCAATTTCCTGGTTTTCTGTCTAAGTTGAATGAATTTTGTTTTTATCAGCTCAGACATGAATATGAAGGGAAATGTGATGGATTGAGCATGAAAAAAGGGAGAATAATAGGGGTGGGGCATAAAATAAAGTGAGTAATTTATTTTGTTTCCAGGTAAGATTTGAGAGACAGATGTGGGACGGTTTGAGACTGATCTATCTATCTAGCTGTCTGTCTGTCTGTCTGTTGTTCAATTATTCTATCATTCTGTGTTGCTTTGCTAGCAAGCTTTTCCCGTTTGCTTCCTCAATTCAAATTCAGGAACTGAATTGAAATTTAAAAAGACGTTATCGGTTCAAATTTGGCACCAACCCCTGTTGTAACCACGTTTAAAATAGATTCACATTATATTTAGAACTGTGAGACTTTTTAGTGTTTGTAGCATATGTAAGATTACAATAATCAGTGTTTTATTGTGTTCATATCTGTTACTTTAAGTGGCAAGTGTGTTTATGTTTGGGGTACAGAGTGTAAATAAGGACTCTCTTACCCTCCCTCTGTGTCTCTCTCGCTCTGTCTCATCTGTCGCTTTAAGGAAGCATGAGGCAGGTTTAATTTTTTAACGCTCCAGACCACAACAGCAGCCAGTGAGAAAGAGAGAGAGAACAGAAGAGGGGGAGGGAATAGAGGAATGAGAGGGGTGTGTGTGAGGACATGAAGAGAAGGAGGGATTTTGAGTGATCGGAAAAGAAGGAGGGTTCTGAGTGACAGCGAGGGAGGGCGGAAAAAAGGTAAGGGGAGGGTTTACAAAGAGATGGAAAGAGAGAACGAGGGAGTAAAGCAAAGCATGTTGCCAGTGTTGGCTCCGTAACTCACTGTGAGCGGGGACGGGAGGGAGAGCAAAAAAGAGAGACGGAGAGTCACACATTCACACACTCTCTCAATCACTCTCATACACACACGCATAAACTCGCACAGATTCAGAGGTGCCTTGCTGAAGAGACCTTGTTACGCATGCCTGCAGGGGTGAGAATACTTTAAAGCAGTGAAAAACTGAAGACAGGAGCGCTGGGACAGACCCGACAGCTCCTGAGGACCTTCTTCACACGGGACCTTAACAGCACGTGAATCCATCCTTAGCGTTCCTTGGTTTCGTCCCTCCATCCGTGCCTCCCTCCCACCTCTGCTCTCCTCTCAAGTGGTGTGAAGGACACGGAGCTGCGAGTTCCTCAGTGCTCTGCCTGGTTGCCTTACGGGAGTCTGGGGGAGGCTTGGTGCTCCCCTCCGCTCTCACTCGTTCATGAATGTCACCTCTATCTGCAGAAGCCCTTGGAATTTACAAACACTCTCTCGGGAGCTTGGGGAGAGAGAGCAAAGGGCTGAGAAGGAAGAGAACTTCCGATTCATCCTCATCCATCTGATCATCCACAGACATGAAGTCCAGGGTTGACGACAGTACTTCTTGACCTCTTGGCTCGGTGTGTCTGTCTTTGTTTTTGGTGTTTTTGCAGTCCCAGTGGATGCGATGCTACGGAATCAGGTAAAGGAGTTTCTCTAAGATTGTCTCAGGATATTGTTCCTTTTCTCAGTAGGATCTGTATTTCAGTTTGTTTTATGCATCCCTCGATTGTCTCAGTTTTACGAGGATCTCACTGATATGTGGAGCCATACGGATAAAGCGATTGGACACGCTTATTTTTCTGAACTCACAGAATGATTTCTGATCTGGGTGATTTCTGAAGATCGATCCCACACTAAAACGTGGAAAGACCAGGGCTTCAGGGATAGATAGATAGATAGATAGAGAGGGTATGGTGGTGCTGTGATGGCTCACTTATCTTCCAGTATTCCAGTACGGCTCCGTGGATCATCAGCTGCCACTTTTCCAGTCCGTATGCTGTGCAACGAGACCTAAAATACAACAAACAACCACAGCTGCTGCTCATCAGGAATTCTGCGTTCCAGGGACTATTTTATAGCCAAAGAAACAAATAAAGTTTATTGTGAACTTCACAACTGTTTTGCCCCGCCCCCTTTACCCTTCTAAAACCAAGCCCCGAAGTTGTGACGCATTCTCCCCTTGGTTATTGTGGGAGACCCTGCTGTTCTCCAAACATCTGCTGTCTCCTGTCCTCCGTGGCCCTGGGTGATCGGACAGGTGGGCGGCCCACTGACGCCCTCTGCGCCCTACGGGTGAGCGAGGCACAGCAAAATGGCTGCCCTCGCCAGCTCGCTGATCCGGCAGCGCAGGGAAGTCAAGGACCCCCAGGCAAACCGCCAGATCTCGACCAAACGCAAGCCTTGCCCCAAGAGCAACAAGTCGCTCTGCCAGAAACAGATCCTCATTCTCATCTCCAAGGTCCGGCTTTGTGGCAGTCGAGGAAGAAAACTAGAAAAAAGACCCGGTGAGTCGCCCCAAAACACTCTCAAAGCAATCTTCAAACCTTCTGTCTTGCCTCAGGTAATCTAAGTCTGTCGACTTCCGTTGAGTTCAAATAGTGAGGCCGGTATTAGCAAATATGATTGACATGGACATAGGAAGTAATCTCTTTGAGCTACGACATGTTCGCTGATGAGGGATTGGAGGCTGTTTAGGTGGCATTTAAAATATAGTGACTGTTCAGAAAGTATGGATTGATCAAATCTAAACCAATCTGGGTTCTCGTTGCTGCTGGCATGACATTTAACAAACAAAACAAATCCTTTACTCAAATTCTGTACGGCGTGCTTTCCTCTGTGGAAAACAATAGAAGGTATTTTGTCGATATTCTTCCCTTTTTCATCCGTACAGTAAAAGTCTGTTCAGTTTCAACTTTCACTGTATGGACAAAAGCCATTGAAACATTGTTCAAAATATCTTCCTCTCCCTTCAGAAGAAGAAAGAAAGTCGTACAGGTTTGGAACGACAGTGTTTTTCTTTGGGGTGACCTATTCGTTTAAGAATGGACAATTCCACTGTTTGTGTACAAGTGAATGTGATCCTTGTGACTTTGGAGGTTGTCTATCATCTAGTCTCTACCGAAGAGCGTGTGTCGATATAGTGAGTTTATGTTGTCTGGGACCCAGAGCTGCACGTTGCTTTGTAATCGTCCTGATCATTTCGCTGCATGTCTCTGTACCGCTTTTGACAACACCTGTTAATTTACGATCACCGGCGGACATGATACACACCGTGATCCTTCACACGCACATAAAAACGTCACAGTCTCATTTACGATGAGCGGTTCCAGTCTTTCCCTCCCTTCTGTCACCCTACCCATCACTAGAAACCATGTGTTTGAGAGTGTCTGTGGGTGTTTGCGCGGGGGTCATTTGTTTACATAATTAACCCCAATGAGACATTTACCCTGTCTAAATCACTCAGCTGAAGAGGCAGGGAACAAGTAAGACTTGTGGCTTATAGTTTAACATATTGTGAGATAAAAAAATCAGACTCGCATCAAACCATTTTTAAGTCTTAATATTTCCTGAGAGATCATTATGCATTTTGCAAAGTCTTTTTTTTTTCCTTTGGGTAGAGTTGAGTTAGCTTGCATTTCACACAAATGTGTTTTTATGCATCAAAGAAATGCAACATTTTGGAAATTTTGCACGTGAACTGTTTGCCCTTGACAGCATAGAGGACTGAAGTGTTTGATAAAATGGACAATTGCTAAATTAATGTTTACTTTTTTAATTTAACTGATGCTTTTGACTATCCAAATGCATTTTATCTATATGAGTCACAATATTAAGTAGAAGCTACATGAGTATGCAATCTAATGTAGAAGTGAAATTTATAGGAGAGAAAGTGAAGTTTATTTAGTTGTAACTCTGATATTAAACTTCATGATATTTATGCTTTTAAATATGAGGAATAGGAAGTGCTTTTGTTTGTGGATGAATTAATGTGATTTTACAGCATGCGTTTGACTTGGAGAGCCCTCTGGCTTTCTGGTTAAAAGATGAGAAAGGATTACCCAGTAAATGGGTAATTTAAAAAAAAAAGAAGAAACTTTATTTTTTAATGCAAAGTACAATACTTTGCATGGCCTGAAGGAACATTAAATGCAGATTTTCAAAATAGAACAGTGAGCGCCCCATGGCACATTTCAAACAGAGATAATAACAGTCTGAAGAACTGCCTGTGAATATTTGCATTTGTGCTTATGTTGCTTATGAAGAAGTACAGGTGAGACCTAGGTTGTTCTCACTAGGGCTGATTTTGGACCAGATTATGGACTAGACCACTAGGTGCTATATGTAAGAGTTATCTTAAATACATAAGTGGGGCTGTGGGGGCACTTTTCTATTTCACTTGTTAAAATCCTTACAATATACGCTTAAAACCAAATAGCAACGTGCATTTTATAATGGTGATTTTGAATAATATTTTTGATACTGATGAAGGGGTAGATGAGCATTTATGATGGGATTTTGGGATGCAATGGGACATACATAGATCCAGGCATTCACAAATCCACTCTCCTTTCTTAGGGCCCAGCTGTGCCTATGTCACTAGGGTGGGATATTTATGACATGTGTATCCCAAGTAAATCACAGTAATCACCATGGAAACCATAGTCCCGTAACGCGGCATCTGCTGCTGCAAAGTGCCTCCACCAAGTGGTAATTAGATCTTTGAAGAATGGTGGCGGTTGGTGGTACGGTTGGCGCAGTAAAGTAAGAAATGTTTTCTGTCAGTTTTGGGGTGTATGTATAGTTTGGGCTGCTGCCGTAAAGCTCAATCCTGTGCTTTTGTTATGCTAACGGCGACTGCATGATTTTGCTTGCCCTTTGATGGAGAGGATCAGAGAGAGAGCACTTATATAGTGTTGGCTCCTCAAAAGCAGACTTTTGCCTGTCAGCACAAAACTAGAGCGAGAGCTGCTTTGTACGTACTTCATACTTCATACGTTCCTTCTCTGATTCTGAATGAGAGTATCTTACACAAACCTCAAATCATCTTACTTTGTTATTTCTACTGTCTAATTCCGTCCCGTTCTATTATCTCTCAGGCTACTGTTTTGGGTTGAACGTTAAATAAAGTTTGACTTGATTAAATCTGTAATGTTAAAAGCGCTATATAAATAAAGGTGATTGATTAAATAATTAGCTGTTGGGGTAAACTTACAGAAACGATTCTTGTTTTCAATATAAATGGTTAAATTCGTGTTTTAACATGATATCAGAAATTGATATCAGATAATGTTCTGCGGGTGTATATAAGTAAGCTAATATATAATATAATACCAATAAACCTAACCCAATCGTGAATACATGTTGTTGATTAATATTATTCAGTACTTAAATGTATAATTACACTATAACAAGAAACCTTAAAATTAAGCGTTACTTTATATAATACTTAGTAGTAAGTATATATGATAAAAATAGCACTAATAACATAATAGTATAACTGAGTATTAAATCCTAAAGTATTTCATAGTTAAAAAAGCATGTTTTGTAATGCTTTATTTGAGGATATCTTAACTAGTTGCTTATTAGCATGAATATTAGTCATTTATTAGTAGTAATTAACCAAGTAACACTTAAGAATAGGGGTCCAAAATAATGCATTAGTTAAGCATTAATTAATGGTTAATTTGTTAACAATTAAGCATTAGTTGAGCAAAAACACACTACTAATTAATGATTAAAATGTTAGGTTAATCAATAACTATTAGTGTGTTTTTGCTCAACTAATGTTTAATTTCCATTAATTAATGCTTAACTAATGCATTATTTTGGACCCCTATTCTGAAGTGTTACCATTAACCACATATTGAAGCCTTATACTATATGATATATATATATAGATATATAGACATATAGAATATGTCCCTAATTTTACCCAATACTTTTTGTTTTTCATTTTATGTTGCAGGTATGCTTTTTTTTCTGTGTAGCTCTTTGTGGGATCTGCCATCAGCACAGAAAAGTAGCTACATTTTAGCACACTCTATGATCTTTTCACCTTATCAGTTTGAGTGGCACATTTCAAGCTGGATTGTGATCCGGTCACAAAGTGATGCATTCTCGCAACGAGGTTGTTAATTTGGAATAAATGGGGTTACATTATATTATATTTTTACTTAATTGCATTGCATATTCTTATTTGTAATTACAAAAAGATGCACATCTTGACTAAAGTCATATGACAGATTAAATCAGCATCAGTGTCCCTGAAGTGTTGTGTCAGGTGAGATTAACAGATATTAATGACCACCGATCACCAATCACAAAAGCCTGCTCAGCATTTAACAAGGTCATCCGCATCCCCCAGCACAACGCTGCACCAAAACACACACGCACACACACACAGCCTGAGGTATGAGTTCATTTGTCACTTTTAAATAGTGAATGGGATTTTAATCAGGAAACTTGAAGCAAACTGTAATGATGCAAAGTGTCCTAATCAGCGACTGAACACACAAACATACATTCTTCACCGTAGGACAAGCTAAACATGATGTTTGTTCAAAGGTTATCCTCGCAGCTTAAGAATGTGTGTGTGTGCGTGTTAGGTGACAGGAGGACAACTGGCAATTGATAACGGATATTTGTATGCGTTGAGGTGTTTGCAGATCGTTGGAGCACTTCATTGTTACCGGGTGATTCATTCGTCCGCACAGTCTGCCTCTTATTAACACCCTCTGATTCATCAATAACGCTCTTCTGTCCCGTTCTCCTCTTTTCATTCATCTCTTTTTCCAATGCTCTCCATTACGATTCCTAATCTCACACAGAACCGTTGCCTCTGTCTCATTATCTTACAGCCTAGCATCTCTTCTTATTGTGTGCGCCTGTCCTCTTGTGTTTTCTCTCTCCGCTTTCTTTCTTTAAGTCTAAAGTTGTAATGATGTCGGCCGGCTAGGGCCGTTTGTCTCGTGTTGACAGTGGCACAGACAGTCACTGGGAGTGTATAATGGGGAAGTTGCCTGCACTGTTTCTGGGCTATTGTCTTGCTGTTATGGGGCAACTGTAGACGACTCCCTTCAAGCTCGTTAAACTGTGTTTGTATGTGGATATAAGTCTTCTCTTATAGCAGCCCAGGTGACAACACATATTCACCTATTGTCTTTCTCTTTTCTGTACTCAACTGTGTGCTCGCAGATTAACAGCTTTACTATAATGAAGTGTTTTGTTTAACTGCGTTAAACTAAAGAAGCACTTACGGCCTGTTCGCACCAAGAACTGTATGATTATAACGGTAACTATATTAGCGTCCACATAACGTGCATAGCTTTAAATGCTATTGTTTTTATCAAAACGAATGCCAATATTGTCATAGTGATAGCAGTGATCTTCATCTTTAATGTTATAGTTTTTCGCCATATATTTACCTGATTTATATGAATAATGCATTAATGAGTTCTGTGAATTTACAGAGCGTCACAAATATAAAATCTTCCGTGAGGTATGTGATAGACTATAATATGCCGTAATGTATAGCCTATAGTGTACGTTTATGGGATTCTGTGGTGTTTTATTGAATAGTGCTGTTAAATCTGTTATTGGAGCATGTATAAATGTTAATGCTGGCCTGAAACTCTACAGCATCCATCATAAGCTCTGCTGTTTGATAGATAGCGCTTCCTCCTCTTCTTTATTTCTTTCTGTCATTGGTTTCTCTATCCCAGGATAGTGGTAGGTCACCGCCTCACGCTTTGTTTTATATTGATGTTTTTTTATCAGGCTTGTGGAAATTATACTGGGGAAATTAGAAAGTTGAGTGCCCTCTTATCTTTGGAGAGCTTCTCATACAAATCTGTGTTGTAGTTGTTTAAATGTGTGTTGTGTTGTAAATTTAGCTTACTGCAAATCAAATTAGCTCGCAAGAAAGAGCATCCGAAATGTAAAATAAATAGGCAGCTTATTAGACATTTACCCATTATATCCGTACAGTAAGTTTCTCTGTATAAATGTCTTTTTCTTATTAGACATTCTACCCTGGAATGATTCTTACTAATTCTTTCATCATTTACTCACGTGTAGTTTGGAAAATGTTTAAACTGTTTTACTTGTACAATGAGTGTCAACGAGGTACAAAGATCATTGCCTCCATGGCGCTTTTCCACTGCGTGGTACGACTCGGCTCGGTACGGCTCAGTTCGGCTCGGTTTGCGCTTCCACTGCAGTTCAGTACCGCTTTAGAGTGGGCGGGATTATTCACGTGTCGTTATAGTTGCGCCGCCTCAACTGCCGTGACATCCTCGTAAATGCGGCACAAACAAACACACAACAATGGAGCATTTTTCATTCCGCATCGCCCCATCAAGCTCTCGTCTCGGATCCGCCCCTTGGCTATCAACGAGAGGAACGTCTGTACTTCCTAGACCATGAAACAGCCATTTTTGGTTGATACAAAAAAGGTGCGTTTCTTCAAACAAAACAGTGGCTTCCGATCCTTCGCTGGCTGTGCTGATTTAAATCTAGTGGGTTTGTTGTGTCTCGTGCAAGGGACAACCTCCCGCTCCCTCTAGTGAAACCAACACAGAAGTGATTAAAACTGCAATTCATCGACTAGCCGCTGGAGGCTGGCTCCAAAAGGGAGCTCCATGTTAAAATGCCCAACTTTACAGTAGAAAAAAACATGTTTACAGCCTGGTCTATATAGCTAATTTTGCCCTTCGTGACAACTGTGAGGGGGGTGAATTTTTTTATAACTCATCCATTTAAATT
>JAUMHR010000052.1:1768468-1783369 GCA_032361145.1 Enteromius fasciolatus | reverse complement strand
TCCCAGTGGAAAACCCCCCAAAAGTGAGCTGTACTGAACCGTACCGTACCGTACCATGCAGTGGAAAAGTGCCATTACTGGCTTTCATTATGTGCTGAACAACGAGAGAGCGATAGTTCTCATTATATCTTGTAGTAATTCATGTAAGTCATAAAAGGTTTAACTAAATGAGAGTAAATTACAGAAGGTTCATTTTTTTGGGTGAAATTTCCTTTTTACATAATAATAATAAATTATTTTTGGACATAGACCAGCTAGCTAGACACTTACAAACTGGTCAACGACAGCAACTGAGAGCCTCATCAATTAAAAAGTGTCAAATGCTGGAAATATTGCAATGAGTAATCACTAAAGTCAGCATAGCAGCTCTGCACCATATGGTGCATATAACTATATATATATATTGTATCAAGTAGAGAATTGAAAATAGTGATGTCAGTATGGCAGGTCAACCAAGCTATTTTTAATTACAATTTTCTTTGTGAAACACAAATATCACTGCCAATAAAATAGCAGATTTAATTGATGGATTTATGTTTTGGTAAATATATGCTTGGCAGCAGTTAATCTAGATTTCTAAATGTGGTTAGTTTGTCATTTACTATTTGCAGGTTGATGGTATACAACAGGGTTTCTCAAATCTTACCCTGGAGGTCTGAAGTCTTTTTTTTACCTGATTTTCTAATGATCCTTAAGACACTGATTAGCATGCTCAGGTGTGTTTGATTAAGGTTAGAGCTAGACTCTGCAGTGCATGGACCTCCAGGGTAAGATCTGAAATCCTTGTATATACTACAAACCCATGCATAATATTCGGATGCAAATGTTTCTATTTTCCATGTGAGGGAGGGTCAAGATTATGGCGGCTCTTATAGCGCTTATGAGAGTGGGTTGAATGTATGCCTCGAGATCTCTGGCTGGGTAAAAGCATTACTGTGCTGGCGATAACCACATAATGTATTCAGCCAATGAGAGATTTGTATTCCTGAAGCTTTGAGACAGCCTCTGATGTACCGCAAGCTTTATATATATTCCTGTGGGTACAATCGAAACAGTCTTTTAATACTGAAACAGCCCCTCTGGCTGAATTATGTTGGCATTTGTGTCAGTTTTTTAGAAACAGTATATATACAGAGATTAACAACAAAGGAGAGTGATCTGAGGTGGGAGCATATGACCCGGATGTGGTTGTAAACATGATCCAGTGTTCTGTCCTCTGTCGCTGGGACAGAGACATGCTGGGAGAATACTGCTGTTGTTACGTGTGCGTGTTTTATTTGGATCAGTCCTTCCACTCTTAATGTGACCTCAACGCTTTCCTGCCAAACTCACCGAGAGACCTTAGCAGAGGTCATACTCACAAACAGAAACACACTGAGAGCTTCTTTTTTTGGTAGTGTAACCCAACACAAGATGACCAACTTAGCAAGAGAAGAGGCATCAACAATTTAAATGCATTGAGAGCGTCTTCCTTTTAAGGTGTAATCGTAAGCCAACATGCTTTAGAGGAAACAGCTGCACAGAACAACATACAGCACAAAACAATACCGTATGATAGAATTAAGTGTTGAATGATATCTCTGGATTATTTATAATAGCAGAATAACATGGAAGCTGTCTCTGCCATGCATTGATGTATAGCATGAAATACACACGTCTTCTAGTTTAGGATTTTCACCATTCAAATTTGAATTCAAATCAGAATTGAATTTTAATCAAGGTCCATTATGAAGGCTTACAGTCATGTTCATTTCATTTTAATTCTACTAAAGGTTTGTTGTACATCATAAAGAAAAATGAGCTCAATAACTGATTATATTAAACATAACTCAAACTTAATGGGTTACGGCAGATTTCAGTTTCTGTGCTTTGAACTGTTAAAGGAGAGTAAATGTTTAAATGAAGTGTTACTTTGTGTGTTTCTGCACACGATTAATGAACAGGGAGGAGATCTGTTAGTGGTTAATGATCTTTTTATGTTGGGATTTCAGAAGGTTTGGGTTTTGTGGGGTTACAATTGTGGTGAAGAGACTGTGGTTAGATCCAGGATAGGCCACAGAAAATTAGACAATATGATGCTTCATATAAAAAACAATGAGTGTGCACATTATAGCATAATGATATTTTATTAGTAATATTTTATAATTTTTTATTTTAAGATATTTTACTAAAGTTTTGGTTACACTTATATATAGGAAGCAATTCTTATTATTAACTTGTTGGATATTAGCATGCCACACATAACGGCTATATTCTATTTATTAAGGCAAAAGTCATAGTTAATGGTTTTTTAATTGTTAGAATTAAAATAAAGCGTGTCAACAGTTAAATAAAATGTATTTAAGTCACAGCCACATTAATTGTTTGATTGGATTTATAGTTTAGTTTATTATTAGGAAAAGTTATCTTTTTAACTGTTTTTATGGTAACCTGCAACATTTTATTTAAAGCTTGAATTTAAGAAAAATAAACTCAAATAAAGCCTTGGATGGAAAAACAAAAGGATGAATAAATATGTTTAAACTACACAAAATTTCCTTTTAGTTGAAGTAGTTGATCGTTTTCAATTAATATATCTTTTGTGTACGAGTAAACTCCTATTTTTAAAATATTACAGTTGAATATAAAGCTGGATATGTGTGATGCTATTTTTAAAAAGCATCAGTTTTCAAAAAGCCCAGCATAATAATGTTGTTTTGAAGTCATAACATGATATTCTTCAAGTAATTGTGCAAAAATTACGCTTGTTACATTTGTGTAAAGAGTATATGCATAACATAAGGTATGTTATATATGCAGCACCTGCCGTCAGAGGCACTGTGTGCATGCTTATGTTTATCCACTGTTATTCCGCTGAAGTCTTGCTAAGTAACTATAGATTTCCTCTGCTGATGGCTTTCAGCTGGGATTTTAGTTTAGTAAGCGATGGGTAACTGGTGTTTTTGAGGGAGAGTGTAGTGTAATTACCAAATTCCAATACCTTAAATAGAAAATTCTGCCTTAAATCATGTGATTTCTTCCACTGAATAAAAAGGAGTAATTGAGAAAATGTCACAGCTGCTCTTTTCAGCAAAAAGGCCATGAGCATATCTGATCTGGTTCGCTTGGTTAATACAGTAGCTTGAATTTGAACAATGCTAAATGAAATCTGTACAGTATATCTAAACATAAAGAACATAAAGTAGTCTCTTGTAGTTAGGTGTTGTATTGACTGGCTTTTACTCAAATCATTCTCCTTTAACACACACACACACACAGAGACACTTGATGCATTTAGAGCACGGTGTCCTAACACAGAAATGTCGTTGTGTTCCAGAGGGGTGTTAGGTTGTTTGGATTCGAGTCTCAGGTTAAACCCCTGCGTGGATCAAATATACAAGCGTAGACACGCACACGCGCATACGAACACTTACAACACCTTATATAAGGAAACTCGCATGTCGTACATTTTCCGAGAAGTTCACACCTGCTGGAGCGGTTAATCCTTGCGTTATTGTGCATGTGTGTGTTTACCTCTGCACACGTCTCAAGTTTGACAACAGGTGTGTTGGAGAGGGGGAAGGAATTCTCTTGGTGCTATGTAACGCGCATACGCTGCTTTTAACACACTCATAGCTGGCATTCATGTCAGTCGCTCAACAGACTTTGCCAAGCTCTTCGCTCTTCACTGTGACCCCAGTGTACTCTTGTGTCTCTCAGATCAAAAATAAATAAGCAGACTACCATGATGTTGGCTTTCTTTTATCCTTTATGGTGTGTTAAGGCCTGGGTGTGCTTCTTTTACCGCGCTCTTAACTCCACCGGATGTATGAGGACTCTGTTGATGAGCAGGCAGTGTCCGATGGCTGAAGTGTACTTAATATTTAGTTAATAATCAGTTTGATAGCACTAACACTATCGGCACTATTTTAGTGGAAATGATTGTTGTTATAGTTAATGTTGGTCACTATTTTTGTTTTCTTTGCGCACAAAAAGTTTGAACCACTGATGTCACATGGACTATTTTAGCCATATCCTTACTAACTTTCTGGGTCTTGAACATGGTAGTTGATTTTACAGGTTTGGAACGACATGAGTATGAGTTATCAAAGGCAAAATGTTTATTTTTGGGTGAACGATCCCTTTTACATCAACTTTTGTTATTTGAATATATTGTTCTTTATATGGCTTAGCTGTCGTGTTATGGGATCCTGTATATTGATGCTTTTTGTTTAATTTTGAATATATAAGTGGAAACAATACTATAATTGCAACCTGGTCTGAAGCTTATGTACCTCTGTACACATTTTTACACACCTTACTGCACGTTTCGCAGTTTCAATGTCCACCGAGTGGCGCTAAACACAATATGTAAACCCTAGCACATTTTATTATGTTGATAAAGGTATGTTTAGCAGCAGTTCAGAATTGTAATATCCTTGGACTGTTGCTCGATCATGTTGGAAATATCCCCTAACAAATGCAAAACTGATATAAATCCACATTTGTAGATGCAACCGTGCCATTTCAACTTTCTTTTACTAAAGAATTTATTTAAAGAATGAAGCTGGATATGTGTAATGCTAATGTTCAAAAGGATCGGTTTTCAAATTGCCAAGCATAATAATATTGTTTTGAAGTCATAACATGATATTCTTCAAGTAATTGGGCAAAAATTATGCTTTTATTAATTGAAACTGTAAATCTGTGTGAAAAGGAATACAAGGAGTTTTACTGTGTTGGAAACTACAGTGATATGTACTTATTGGTACGTATTTCGTGTCTTGCTATAAAGTGCACCAAGGTGTGTTTATGCCATGAGACCAGGTAGTATAATTGCTAATAGTTTGTCCAAAACAATATATAAAACTATAGTATAAATGAGATTTGAAAGAAAGGAGAAAAGAGTATCATGACTCTGTCTGTCCGTCATTAAAACATGAGAGTGTTTATATTTTTAGAGCATACTGTAGATACAGAGACCCTAAGAGGGGAGCAGGGGACTCTCTGTACATCAGTATGGTAGTTATGCCCACTGTGTGGACTGATTCAGACACGTGTGTGTGCTTGAGCATGCAGGTATGTGTTTCATGGGTAATGCATGTGCGTGCAAAGCCATGAGCATGCACAGTTGCATGTCGATGCTGGTTGTTGTGTGTATATTTATATTTGTTGTTTGCATGGATGCATTCTGTGGAGTCTAAACGTATAAGACAACAAAGGTGAATTATACAGAAGTCTTTTTTCTTTATGGGGATATAAAGTGAAACAGAAATATGTAAACACCCTACAAGCTCTCATGCACAAACAGGTTCCCTTCATGCACATAAAACTGTCACAGCTGAACATATTTATACTGACAGATTGCCCGTGGGGTTTCCATTCTTTCTGCGGGAAAACATTTATCGATATCTATCCTGAAAAAATAAGGTGGAGAATGGCAAAAATATGAACTGCCCATCCGTGTACAGAAAGAAATAAAGATGTGTGTATTGATCGCAAGGAAATGAGCAGCTCTTGGCATAACTATACTGTAGATAGGGTGCGGTAAACAGCTTTTAGATCTAATGGATACAGGCTGACATATTCCATATGAAGGCAAGTGACATGATTTTACTGGGATTACAAATTTGTGGAATTAAAAGGTTAGTTAAACTCTCCCTCAAGTGGGCTAAATGTGCTATTTTGTTGTTGTTCCTTTACTATTTTATATATGTGACTTATAAAATGATAAACAATGTTGTCATGCCCGGTATCCAGTTGCCACTATTTTTCAATAACAGCTTTGTTGCAGAGCCTGCATCACATTGTGTTGGGAATCTGTGCTGAAATGGTCCATGGAGTCTTTCGAGGTTGGCCTGACGTGATTGGAGACCTCGTTAAAAATTAGCATCCCCACATCCAGAAACAGCACATCATTTGGAAGCAATCTACAAATGTTTAATTATAAAAGTGCAAATAAGTTTCTAGTTTAAAATCACAGTGCCTTCACAGAGAGTGGTGCATTATTATTTACAATTTTGCTTCATATGGTCCTTTTAATGGTATTGGACCAAGCACATGTGATAAGCGAGCTCAGTTTAGTCTTAGAGGCAGGGTAGATGTTGATTACGGCTAGTCTTAATTAATTCAGCTGCTCCAAATGACGTCAGAAAATTCAATTCAGGGGTTGATCTAAACACTAGTTTAACCTTTGGGTAAATCTATAGAAGCTAAAGGGTCGACAAGTACATGTTTCTATCCCCAATAAAAGGGCTCAAGCATGAGCTCCCCCTGGACAACATAGAGAAGTGGTAGAGTTGAAGAAGGAGAGTGTTCTGGAAGAAAAAGCTTACTGTTTATATGCATGTAGCATTGTAATGTATTCACTGGATGTATGTTAGGCTCCATTAAAAGTTTAAGTGGCATCACTTTACTTGCTTCAGTGAATTTAACGAAATAATGATTGCACAATCTAGCTATAAGAAAGACTTTGTTTATATTTACCTCAAAGCAGTAAAGGAAATCATTTTAATCATATTCTCTTGTTTGCAGATATTTTTTTGATTCAAGGTAACAGACAACCTTTCCAGAGATAGATGGTTGAGAGAGCGCAATGGATGCAATTTTGCACGTTGTCTAATGTTATCTTATAAGAAAGAAAGTGTCTATGTGTTTGTAAAAGTATGCATTAATGAATCTTCTCTTCAAACCGTCTCTTGGAGAATTCATCCTCATTTTGACTGACATTCAGCCAAAAACTAACCTGTCATTAGCGTTCTGTGATTCAGCTTATCCTCTGTCCCTGCCTGTGTTATTCCCATCAATTCATCTCAATGTCTCGAGGTGTTAGCTAGCAGATTGCAGCTCCATTAACTTGAATCTCTCTCTCTCTTTCCCTATTTCTCTCCGTCCTTCATTTCATCTATCCGTGCTCGTTCGTCATTAATCCGTTTTCCCATCTTCATATGTGGCTTTGATGGAGGAGTGAGAAAGTGCGCGTGGACCCCCTGAGTTCTGTTTGCGCTGACTCAACACACATTCACTTATAATCAGACTCCTGTCACAGACTGATTCGTAGAGGTTGGGATTTCGTCTAATTGCGTCGTGGGGCCCCCTGCGACAGTTTTGCGGATGGGCAGGGCCGCTCTGTGCTTTCAGGGACTCCCTCGTCAGCAGAAAACGTGATGGGCGGTACGAGGGGAAGGGGGGGGCGTGGTGCGGTCGAGACCGAAGTGTCTCTGTGGGAGAACAAAGTGTAATTAAAAGACTCTTAATGGATCTATTAATGAATGAAACATCCAGGAGCCCGTCTGAGTGCGTCTATGTGCGTGCACTCAGCATCTGCTAACACCACTTCAATTTCATATGGTTTCTGCGTGGATGAATACGCAAGAGTACATTTTCCAGTGCTATTACAGCTTCCTTCATTTTTGCTTTACGCCAACAGTTGAAATCCAATTAATGCATAGCACGCCTCACGATTCAGCAACATGATTTGTGAAGCTTCGTGGGAGTTTAAAAATCTCGAGTCACCCGTTGTCACATCTGTTTGGCTTTATATTGGAGAAGTTATGGAGTGTTGTTGTAAGCAATATTGTTTCAGAGGTTCATATCAATTTACTGATCCTTGTCATCCAGACTGAAGAATCCTGTATTAATAAAACGCTGGTCACACTTTATTTTGGGAACCAATTCTCGCTATTGACTACACCTCGATAAACTCCTAATAAATAGTTGGTAAGGTATTTGTAGGTATGGGGTAGGAGAAAGGGATCTAAAATATACCCGAATAAGCCATTGGTATATTGGTAGCCAATATGCTATTATTATATGCAAGCAACTAGTTAATTGCTCCATAAAACTAAAGTGTTATCAAAACACTGTTATTAAATGCTGCTAATTAACACTAAACAGCATTGGCATACTTACAGTGAGTCTAGTCATCCTCTTTACCCATGATTATTTGGATTTATGCTTATACATATTCATGTGCTTGTTTATATTCAGGCCATGCTGAACTCTAGAATAGCTAAGAGTTTGTCAGCTTTGAATGGGAACCCTATCCCAGCCTCCACTTGTCCTCTCATTCACCATGCTCTTTCCAAGGTCACTGGCTGTATGGTAAACACGGCGTCTGAAATATAAATGACTTTTTTACTGCAGGTCACGCTGCCATTGTTCTTAAGATGTTCTTAAACTTTGATTTGCCATATAAATGTTAAATGGCAGTCAAGGGAGGAAGTGGAAGATGTCTTGGTGTGTGCTTATGGAGGGGTTAGCATAGCGTGTCACTGCCTGTGAAAGAATGAAGCTTTGGGTGTCCCTTACATTCTTAGATTTGTCAAACCACTTCATTTTATTTAGTTAAATTGAGAAGAAAATGTAATTGAGATTATATCTCGAGTTAGATTTGTTTGTATTTTCCCTTTTAGAAAACATTTGTAAATTTATTAAAATCTCTACTGTCACTTTTAATAAAAAGAAAATTAAAAAATCACACTGTTTTTGTTTAATTCTTAATTGAGGGATTGTAATATTGGCTCTTTATCAGTCATTTTTGCATGTTATTTAGGATTTTATTGCATTATTTTACTGGACTGGGGAGCGTTCAGGGTTATAGAAAAATATGTGACAGCTGTGCAGGATATTACTTTGTTGATAATGATTAGAAAGTAAAATAAATATGAATGTAAGTGTATTTCAGTGAATAAATTTAAAGTGAAAAATACTTTACAAACTTCAGCTAAATAAAAATTCTCTTAAAGAACCAAGGGCATCTAGTTAATAATACTGAAAATCTACCTTTCTCCCTCTGTTTTTCCCCTTTCACTGAAAAAAGCACTTTTTTACTCACACTAACTAAATCCTCTGGGATAAAGTCAGGCAATTAGTTGTGTTTTGTCCAGAATTTCAGGACTGTAATTATTTCATTGATAAGCCTCATTATCATTACATACAGTCAGGAGCCAGCCTTTAAAAAGCTGCCAAGCATTTTCTAAGGGGGTTTCCAGATCCCCTCGAGGATGCACTTAAGGAAAGCCCTTTCCCCATGTAGTCTGGAGAGATTTGTGTGTGGAATACCTGGCAACCCAGATTCCGCATTACCGCAGTGAATCAATGCAAACGTGGCAGCAATGAATGAATCACCTTTGAGGAGAGTGTGAATGAGAGCGAGAGAGATAGAGGATGGTGGTCACAGGGGGAAGCCTCTGCAAGTGTGTGTGTGTGTGTGTGATTGCGTCTGCGGTCTCTGCAGGGTGTGTTCTCATCATGTCTAAATGAGAACAAGTAGTGTACATAAAAGCAATGCCGACGCATCACAATGTTGAACATGAATCACGTCTTCGTGCGATAACAGATTCATCAAGAGTGATCCAATTAAGCAATGATGTCCTTACCTTCTCACATATCGCACACACATATATTACTGTCATCTGTAGCGTTGCAGCTTGTCCTGAAGATTGTTTTTATTCGGAGATAGATTTGAGTGTGTGCACATGTCAGATTTAGTTGATTTCCCTCTATCAGCATACAGTATGTTAATTGTAATTTCTAATTGTGGCCACATTCCTTTGTATTAAATTATGTATTATGACTTATCAAGGACTTGATCGTTTCAGCACACTAGTTGGCTTTGTTGTGTTTCTGATGTCAAAGTTTGGGGTAATTGCAAACATGAACTCATGGCTGAACAAACGAGGGAAAAGAGGGATAACGAGTGTTGTATTCAGGCTGGGGCCAAGGAGAAGAATAAGGAACAGATTAGATTAATTAAGGAGTATTGACTCGTGAGATTAGGCTGAGGGCGTATGATTACAGACTGACCTGCAGTGAGGAAGGAAAAGGTGAAGATGAGCAGATGACCTCAGGGGAAAAAGGAGTGTGAAGGTGAAAGATATTAGAGGTCAGGAGAGAGGTTCTGGTTGGTACAGTTTCCTTTAAAAAAAAATAGAAATTTGCTCATGTACTGTAAGAAAACAATGACTACGTTTCTAAAGAAAAACACAATTCAAACGTTTAAGGTTTTTTTTATTACAGTATTACATCTAGCAAACGTTAAATTATGCTTATATATACACATGCATGAATGTATATAAATGTATTAGTGAAATTTTTCAATGTTTGAAAGAAAACGCTCATCAAGGCTGCATTTAATTGATCACAAATACAATAAGAAGAGTGAGATCTTTATAGTGTTTTGGAAAAATAAAAATAAAAAAAGTATTAGATGACATTTTATAATCAAATCATACACATGCATGCATATAAATATTGTGGTATTTAAAAAAAGTCTCTTATGCTCACCAAAATTGAATGCATCTATTAAAAAAAAAACAATTATGCAGTTATATTGCAATTCAGAAAACACATAAAACACATTTTGAAATATTATTTAATTTCATTTAATGTAAGTCTTAACTTTCATTTTTCATCAGTTTAATACATCTTACAAATGCAAGTATTAGACTCTAAACCTTTGAATGGTAGTTTATAGAATGTCATAATATCATGTTTTTTGAAGGATACTGTGTATATATATATATATATATATATGTATAAACAACAGGACAAAAATCCTGTTTACTATATCCCAGTGCTCATATACTTTCTTGTACAAACTTTATGAACTGCTGCATGTATGTTCTCATTAATGTCTGTTCTCGAGGTTTGTGTAAGAGCTGAGGTTCTTCTGCAGTGATGGTTGTCCAGTGCGGGTGAAGGGGCAGGAGGGGGCCAGACCACTTTAAGTCTCCTGTCGCCGCGGTGATGCTGGCTGCTTGGGATGATGTCGTCGCATTCTGACGTCTCCTGCTGCCTGCCCAGCATGTCGTGAGCAAGTCCTAATTTAGAACGTCAGAATCAATCCATACGCACAATCATTAGAGCGGGACATTCTGCACAACCAAACTCGAAAGCTACAACACGTATGCACATTTCTTGCTGAGCACACCAATGTGAAGAGGAATACCTCACATTGTGCTGCTTATTAAAAAAAAATCTGTTTAACTTATTTCGTAGGAGGGTTTGAGATGTGCTTTAACCTGATTCAAGAAACAACCACCTCCAATTTCGTGCACAAAACACAAAATCACCACACATTCTTTCGGGACATTCTGCTCGGGCAGGTACTGGACGGTTCTTATGGGGAACCCAGATTGTTCTTGGTAACATATTGTTCCGAATACATTTACTGTAAAAGTGACGTTTCCATAGTCTTTGCAAATTTGCATAATGGAATGTCCCTTAAAAGGTTACTCCACCCCAAAATGTAAAAACTGGTAACACTTTCAAATATGTAACACTTGCTATCTTGCTTATTAACTACAGCTTTTTCCTTAATTAATTCTTAATTTGCTGCTTATCAATAGTGCGGTATTTTGTGATTGGGTAGAATAACACTAATATTGGGTTGCACTAATAAATGGCTAATATTCTAGTAATATGCACGATAATAAGCTAATAATAGGTGTAACTGTAAATGCTGTCATTAATCAATTAAAGCTATTTAACAGTTCAACATAACATCAGGGTGTATTCAGAAATATAGGATCATTAGCAAAGCATTATTAAAGCATATTTTTTCTAGCTGGGTGCAAGCATTCAGAAAATGTAAAATCCAGTCTAAAAACGGACGTTTGTGTCATTGTTTATCCCTGGATTAGAGGCAAGACATGTTAGTCAACCTGAAATAGTATTGCTGCATGCGAATGAAGGACCGAGTAAATGAAAGTGAAGGGAGGAACAAATACGCAGGCCGGCTGTTTTCTTGCTTTTATGACTTCTGACATCACTGCCAGCGAAAGAGAGAGAGAGAGAGAGAGCGGGAGTGGTAGAGACGAAGAAGAACACCTGATTAGCATTGTGTTCATGTCCCACTGCCGTGACTCTGAATGGCTGCGAGAGAGCAAAAGAACATGGGCGAGAAGAGAGGAGAAGGACAGAGCGAGGGAAAGAGCCAGCTCAGCACTTTCCAGAGGCCAGGGCAGAGGAAAGAAGAGAGACTGGTGGACTTGGGATGGGAAAGAAAGCAGACACAGGGACACACACACACACACTTCTCACAGGCTAATTGCTTCCCTCTCTTTTCATCTCTCTCTTTATTTGCAGACTCTTTGGGTGAGGTTAATACAGCAGGACGGCAGTGTCAGGAACAACTGTTGTTCTATAGGTAAACTCTATCTCTGGCTCTATGTCTGTGTCTCGGAGGTTAACAATAGAACAATACCTCACGACAGAATAAAGCAAGACTCCTTACAATACACTCACCGGGGCATCAAACACATATTTTTTGAAAGGTAAAAAAGGTGTATATAAGATTGTGTGTATATTGAAATCAATTAAAACAATATATTTACATTTTTTTGTGTTCAGTATTTCTATTTATATGTCAAATAAATGTTGTAGAATTTTAGTATATGTGTTATATTGGGCATATATAATAGCAAAATAATGTTCATAAATTGTAGCAGTGTTCAAAAATTAGGGGTCAGTAATCATTTTAATTAGCAAATTTGACCTTTTGATCAGAAGTGAAAATGCTACAAAAGATATCTTAATAACTGATCAAATCTAATTCATACAATTAATCATAATATATATATATATATATATATATATATATAAATAGATAGATAGATGTATATATATGTATGTATGTATCTATGTAATCTATGTAATAACTATGTTTTTATGCATGCTGGATACATGAATTTCCTCCCGGGGATCAATAAAGTATTTATCTTCACGTCTAATAATAATATGTAAAATAAAAATTGTAAAATATCAAGCAGCACAACTGCTTTTTGCATTGATAATAATAAATGTTTATTTAGTGCAATAATTTGTTTTTTATTTTAAATAGCAATAATATTTCACAGTATTACAGTTTTTACTACAGTTTTTTAAACAGCATTTCATTTAAAAATCAAACTTGTTTAAAGATAAACTTTACTTTCATTATTTTTATTTTCAACAAAAGTAATGTTGTAAATGAATAGGTCTGAAATGATTTTATTTGAAAGTTACATTCAAGCTTAAAACACTTAAAAAATGGCCTTTTACACACAATTATCTAACATTAGAGTTAAAAGGGGAAAGCAATACACACTCACAGCAGACTGTATCAGACGTGAGATAATGGAGAAAACGGTAATGGTCATTAACTAATGCATGGTGGGAGTGTGTAAGGCAAAGAGAGCTTTGGGTCAGAAGGCACTGACGCAAATACTCACACCAGACCAGCCCTCTATCATCACATCATCTGTCTCTGTCGCGCTGCGTGCCAGCATGACCACACACACATACACAAAAAGCCATTGAGCGCTGGTGTGTAGACATCCTGTAGCATTTACAGTAATGTATAAAGCCCAAGTGGTGCAAGGACAGATGGAGATATCTGGGTTGTTGTGTTCTGAGGTGCATGTTCAGTGAGGCTTTTACCTAAGGATGAATCGAGAGAGACACGAAAAGATGCCCGGATTGGTTTTGTTATGCCCTCTTCACACTGTAAATTTTTATTAGTCGCTGTTGGTCACTACTTTGTTTTTTTGGAGTTGGATGGATGCCCAAACATGATTGGTGGGCTGTGTAACGAAAATGTTGAGAAACCGATGGCAAAGAAGGATTGTATTGTAAGTCTGCTAAATGAATAAATGTAAATGTATTGTAAGTTGGAATTTTGGAATTGCTAAAAATGAGGCATACGTATATAAATACTGAAGTGCGTAATGCATGAATGTAACACACGTTTTCAAATCTACTGCTCCATATATCATTTAGAATGAAATCATAGAGTAAATGTTACCTTAAAAGCACTAGCATTTGAAATCCTGCATAAAATATCGACAGTATCATTCATCTTCTAGCTTTCTTTTTCAGTGATGTATTTTCTTTTTCTCTCTCATCTCCTCCTTGTGTTATTCTCACTTTGTTCTCTGGTGGCAACTCTTCTTCTCCATCTCTTCCCTCCATTCTCTCTTCCCGCTATCGGCAGGCCTCAGACATGTCCCAGCTCGTTTAGACACAAATCATTAAGCTTTACAGTGGAAAAAAGGCCCATTAGTCTGACTTTAATTAATCCCAAACTGCACATTCCTGTCTGCTGTGACCTCTGTGTGTGTATGAAAGTGGCTGTTTTTCTTGACATTGCCCTGCATTGACATCCATTGACAGAAAGACTGTTAGAAAAAATGAATGAACAATGAGATAGATATGGATGAGTGATGGATACAGATGAATGTTGATCAATAGTTGACAGACAGATTTGAATGGATGAACAGAACACTCTAATGATAGATAGATAGATAGTTGTTTGGTGAGAAATGTAAGAGTTGTCCCAGGGCAAGTGATTGATTGTCCAGCTAAATATTGTCATTACAGCTTTGGCTAGCTCTGCCCCGCCCCCCTTCATTACTCACAGTCACATTAGGCCGCAGGGAGCGTCCACTGTAATTTTATGCACTTTAGCCCAATACGTCCTCTGAATATGAAGCATGCACTTGTATGCTTCTGCTCGGCACAGATAATATTGTGCTTGTCAAGTATGTTTTTGTAATTTTTTACAAAACAAGAAGTAGTCTGCAGGTTTTTATTATGAAGAGGCAGTTGAGAGGAATCAGACCTACGTTTATAAGATGATCTGATTTATGTTTTTCAGTTTTGTTGAATTAGAAACGTATTTTTGCATCGATTCTGATCATTATTCAGTAGTTATTTATCTATTAGTAGTTCTGTAATGTTACTTTGCTTTCACATTGTAAGCGGTTTTCAAGAAAAGCGATTTTTAAGGGGACCCCTCAAATGTGCTCACATGCTGGATAATAAATGCAGTCTTATTTTTGTTTGTATCTCTCTTCGTCTCTCTCCTTCCTTTTCCAGATTGAAATATGGCAGTGCAGGAGCCAGACTTTTGTTAGGATCTGTTGTGCCTGAAAGCTTTAT
>JAUMHR010000052.1:1723751-1739100 GCA_032361145.1 Enteromius fasciolatus | reverse complement strand
TTCAGCTTTCAGATCATGTATAAATCTCAATTTCGGAAAATTAACACTTATGACTGGTTTTGTTGTCCAGGGTCACACACACACACACATATATATATATAAATGTGCGCATGTATGTATTTATTTTTTTATTTTATTTAGATTTTTTAAATAAAAGAAATAAAAAAAGAAGTAAAACATCTAATATATATATATATATATATAGCCTATATATATATATGTATAACTGTTTTCTAGTTGAATATATTTTAAAATGTTATTTCTGTGCTGGCAAAGCTGAAGCAAGTCAAAATTATACAGAAATCATTCTAGTACGTTGATGTGGTGTTTAAAAAAAGACTTATTATGTTGAAATAATTTGAGGAAACCATATAAAAATGTCATTAATTGTGATTTTTGATCAATTTAATGCATCCCTTCTCAATAAATATATATATATATATATTTTTTTTTTTTTCTCTTACTGACCAAAAATAGAGGTTCTATCATTATTGATCATGTTGTGCTAAACCTGCATGACGTTCATTCCTCTGTGGAACATGAAGATATTAGTTAAGATGCTTTAGAAGTTTTGTCCATATAACGAAAGACAAAGACAAAAAGAATATTTTGAAAACAGATAGTTTTGCAGAAGAACACAATTGTCTTTTTTGGGGGGGGTGAACTGTGCCTTTAAGCGTCTTTCTTTTTCTCTCGTCTCTCCAGTTGCGATGTACAGGGAACCATCGCTTCATGACGTTGCCGAGCAAAGCCCGCCTAGGAAAACGGCCAAAACATCAGACTCCCCCGTCCATAAAAATGGCAAGAAAGATCAAGTGCTTCCCGCCCCCACGGCCTCCTAGCGGCAGCAGAAGACGCTCTTGGTTGGCACGGACACGCCATTAATGCCAGCAGTGGCACAGGAGGTTTGGTACAAACGATGTTTGTAGTCCCTCCACCGACCCTCAGAACTTTGACATTTCCAACAGTGAATCAGGGCTCAAAAGACCCTTGCTGACCGGTCTAATGTCCACCACGCTTCCTTTTGGTCTCTCCTGCTCCTTAATCAAGGGAATACCGAGCAATAATAACCGCACTGGTCTGGGGTCAGAATGTGACGGCGTCGCTGTGAGAACAGCCACTCCTAAAAGAAAGGATCTTTGTCTTCCTCTCCTTTTTTAGTATTTCAAGAAGAAACACTTCCTCTTGTGAGGCAATTCGTGCTTGACATTTAAAACCTCTGCCGGTTCCTTTGTTCAAGCATTCAGAGAGTCCCCGAATTTTGTTTTCTTTCTTTTTTGTTTTACCAGAGATCCCCGTCATCTCTAAGCCTTGTTTGTAATCTCCTCTCCCTGCTCTACCTCTTCTGCACTTTGATTAGCTTGACACACAGAGGCCATTTTCCACTTCACAACACAGGAAAAGCCCCACACACTCTCCCGGGGACCATTAAGGATGCCACACACACACACACACACACCAAATAACTACATAAATAAAACTTCCCCTCCTCTTAGGATGAGGATGTTTAGAGTAATTCGACCTTAGGCAGTGCAAACCATTCTGTGCTCATCGGTTCCTGCTCTGATGAGTCTGCGGAGGCTGGACGTGTGTGTGTGTGTGTGTGTGTGTGTGTGTGTGTGTGGTGAACAGTAATACAATATCATTTGTAAGATGACTCATAACAGAGGCAGTAGGGCGGCATTATTGTTTCTTTTTGTTATGATAAGTTGTTGTTTTTCTCATTGCAATATGCCCAGAGAGCAATATGGGTACAGCTGCACTCTTTCTCCTCTCTTTTTAGCATGTGTGTTGCTTTAGAGCAGGGTTTCTCAAAGTAGATATGCTGACTACTGAGGCTGCAAGTTTCCCAAAGTTCATGTCCCTACATTCAATTTTATTCTATTACATTTGCCTGAGAGCAAAGGCACTTCACCCGGCCAAATGAAACAACACAGGTGCTGAAAAGGTCCAATTCTGCTTCATTTTCTTTTGATAAAATCGTGGAATTGGACCCGGAGGAGCTCAGAGGGAATGGTTTTGGAAAACCTTGCACAGAGAGTCCAAACGGACCTGTAACTTTTCACCTCCAGAGGTGTACTGAGAATATATGTAAATGAAAATATAAGTGCTACGAGGAACCTGATGACACATCACACTTCTGCCTTCGCAGTAATCATTTCTGATAATGCATTCGTGCATATCACCTACAGTACATTATGGAAATATGATTTAATAATACACTGCCATTCAAAAGTTTAGGGTTGGTAAGGCTTTTTTTTTTAACTTACGCTCACCAATGCATTTATTTTGTAAAATATAGAAATATACAGTGCTTCTTAATTTTTTCCTGCTTATTAATATTATGCAACGTTGCTTTGGAGGTCTTTGATCAATGGAAAATTCTAAAAAATCTTCGAAATAATTTAGTGCATCTATGCTGAATAAGAGTATTCATTTACATATATATCTTACTGACCCAAAACCTTTAAATGTTAGTGTAGATAATCTGATTTTGGAAGTAGAAAATGCTCTCTATTTAAATACATAGTTATTAGGGTCCCTTGTAGGGACTGTTTTTAGCTTTTGATTATTATTCAAATGCTTTTTTTGGTTCCAGTATTAGTTATATCAGTGTATATTCCCTTGCTGGCTGTATCTTCACTGTGATATCAAGTGCTAAAAATCAAACTTTTCTCCTGCTGAGTTGAATCATTTCTCATACCGTGCACCTGGTGTCGAGAAAATTATATCTGTGATAATTATAGACTCTGTCCCCTGCAGCAATGCATTATTAGGAGAAACCGAGTTATTAAGAAGTGGAAATAGCTAAAGAAATTTCAGAATATTTACAAAATTCTTCCACGTTGAGATCAGGATGCCAATCTTTCCCAGATTACAGTTTCCTTACCGCAAATAACAGCAGCACCCGCAGGTCATTCACAATCCTCGTTGTTTGCGGTTAACGTCCCGAGCAGATTGTTTTTCAGAGGGGCTGAATTTAAAGCGCATCTCATAGCTTCTGGGTACACATCAATAAGACTACATCTTGATTTTCTTCATAAACCATCATTTGTTTTGCAAGCAACAATGCTCATCTCAGACTCTAATAGCTTTCCTTAAGTCTTGCGTTGTCCACATCCTTCAAGTTTGAGCTTCTATATTATCTGAAGGGCTATGAAGTAAAGTTTTGCAGGCCCATAATGCTGTAATCACACACAATAAGAGTTAACAGAGGCTCTGTAAGACGAATTTGCAACTGGATGCCGTGCTGAAACCAAATCCAGACTGCAAAGGTTAAATAAATGATAAAGGCAATGCTGTATGAAGCCGCAACTGTGCTTTGATTAGCATTCCATCGTTTATTCATTGGCTTTAATCACAATTAGACCATGAAATTGATCACTTCTAGCCTTTCAAACTTCTAAATGTCACGGAAGGACTTGTGCTAACTTACCCAATAAAAAGCCTCTTGTAAGGGCTTTCTAATCCAATATAAACGGAGATATTTCTACTTCTCGTTGCTTCAGATATGTCTATTTGACATTTAACTTTATAACGCTTTGCTTTGGGTCAGTTTGAAATGATTGTGAATGTGTTGTACAACATAATGTTAGAGAAATAAAATCGGCCACTTTTTTCGCTTTGATATATTTGGCATGCACATAACGGCCAGATCGGGTGGTTTAACAATTATTTTAATGAAACCACTCTCTGTCCACAGCTAAGTGCTTCTCTCTCAATTTCACTGCTATTTTTCAGCCATAAACACGGAGGCCGGAAGATGAAAGCTAAGGGCTAATGCTTTTCAGAAGAGACAAGCCATTAAAACACTGTTTGCGTGTTCATAGATAGAGATGACCTTGTAAACTGCAGGTTTCTTCATTTTTGTGCAACACATGTCATATTTTTATGGTTCTCAAAATGTCTTGGTCTTCTTGTCAGTGTTTGTGTTGGCCATCACTCATGCATATGTCTCTCATTGAATTGCATTGTGAATCTATTTCCTTTTTGTAATTAGCATATTCACCAGTCTCTCTTGAGTCATATAGTCAGGCTGATGAGTATTTGGGGAGCAAGGCCATAAAGGCGTTAAACAATGTTGTTATGTGGAGTTATGGGATAGGGATAGTCTGTGCAATTATAACCAGTTTTTTGTTTTAACAGACAATTAACAGACTGGTCCTTCTTTACAATGATATATTGGCTGGCAACAGTGTTTATGTTACACATATTACACATTAAATTTATTACTAAAGCAGTAATATTAACAATGTGCAATTAGAAAGCTTTCTGCAGATAATAGTTTGCGGTATTAGTGCTTCATTTAATAATTTAATGTAACTTCGACACTATGAGGTTCCCCACCTCCAATAAAAGTGAGTCATCCATGTTCAATCTTCACTCCCTTGTATTGACCCATTGTCGATAAAAGCTTTAAAAACAAATGTTACTTTCCCTCTGGTTTATTTCCGATTGATTAAACAATACAGACTTATTGGTTCTGTTCAGACAAGCAGCAAAAAGCTGCTTTGTTTTATTGTTTCGGTGATTGTTTATAAGTTTTTGCCATTTCTGAATCAAATTTAGTCCAGATAGCAAAGACTTAAACAAACCTTAGAGCCATGTGCTTTGAATTCAGACATATGTCCTCCCTGGTCTCAAGGCATTAACGTACCTTGGTGCACTTTTTAGCGAGACACAAAATATGTACCAATAAGTACATATCACTGCAGCTTCCAAAAGAACTGAACTAGAGGCAGTAAAACGCTGATACCTTAAATTCCTTTTCACACAAATTTACTGAGTTTCTGTTGATAAAGTGTCATTTTTGCACAATTATTTGAAGAATATCATGTTATGACTTTTCGAAAACTGGTGCTTTTGAACGTTAGCATCACACATATCCAGCTTCAAATGAGGTTTTATAGATGGTAAGCTTAAGGTGGCCGTACAGGGTGCGAATTCAGACAGTCAGGAGACTGTCACGAGTGACATTGTTTACGGACGCAGTGGTACACGGCACAATTTTAAACCTGACGATTTCCAAGGCAATCACATTTGCGAAGTTCTGTGCCAAAAACATGGACTCTGATGAAAAGATCCATTTCTTTGCGACAGATGGCAAAGAGTTTGTCCTCTTTCTCGACAGTCCAAATTCTCCGTGGTGCTGCCATGTTCGTCTTTCTTCTTCTGTGGTTTTCTTTTTTAGCTTCTGATTGGTCATGTCCAGTTTGCTCAACAAATCAGCTCGTTCAACAGCACACACGTCATACTTTCAACCGACAGCTCCCGGAGTTTTTTGACATGTTTAAAAATGATCGTGAGGTCGGGAAGTGCTCGTAAGGCACTCTGCTCGTCTCGTAATTTCTCACCCACCATACGAGCCCCGACCATACGAGAAGAGACGATTTCCTCCGATAACCAAAAAAATCGCATGCGAGCTCGTACGACCTCAAAAATCACACCATGTACGCCCGCCTTTACTTTGTAGCTAACTTGTTACAGCGTTGGAAAGCTCCGGTTCGAATCCCAAGCAAAATGGTTTGACAAAACAGTTCAAATCTGCACAAAAGGAAGTTGAAATGACATGGTTGCATCAACAAATGCCTTTTGATATCAGTTTGGCATTTGTTAACACAGGTAGGTTTAGGGTTGGATTTGGTGTAGGGCATATTTCCAACATGATAGAGCATTAACTTTTACCAACAGATGTTTGAACTCGGAACCGTCGCAATATGTATTCTGAAGCAACGTAATAAAAACACAGCAATACTTACCTGTGTCAACATCATAAAATGTACCAGGGTCACATATTGAACCTGTGTTTTACCTGTGCATTTCTTTAAAACTGCAGCAAGGTACATAAAACTGTGTTGCACAAAAAGTGCACGGAGGTACTTCTTTTTAATGAGACTTAGATTGTTTAGGTGTGTTCTCACTCACAATATCCTCTTATAGCAAAACATGTGACATTCACTTTGTATTGAATGGGTCAGCATTTTTTAACACACCATGCATAAAATGCTTATGTTCTCTCATATGAGTTGGATGCTGTGGTGTAATGTCATGAGAAACGTGAGCCGAGGCTAAATTGCCAGTTTCCATCCTCCTTCCACAATGACAGTGACTCGTGAATTCTCTTAGCATCATGCTGACACTTACCTCATGGATAGTGACCACACTGTCCGAACAAACGAATCAGTCTTCGTCATTTTCAAATAAATAATCTTAAAACTCATATTTGAAAACCAAATTAGATTTGTGTGCAGTGTGAGTTGCTTACATGCATTGTTTTGTGTGTGTGTGTGTGTGTGTCAGCCTACTTTTTTAGTTAGCATCTAAGTTTGCTTTTAGTGTTTCTAGAAACAGTCTTACAGAAGATGGTCTCCACCACTGAATAAAGATAAATAAGGTAATTGCAACTTTTTTTTTTGACCATCATGGGCAAAAGGCACTTTTGGGACAAACAGTCATCAGGGGACAAACCTGACGACTGGCCTACAGCCATCACAATGGCAGACACTAGGACAACCTACTTTAGCTACTACAGTAGCACTCAACACACCACATGTCACAAGGGGGCAGTGCCAGAGATGATAGATCCCAAGCAACCAACCATTTCCCTTTTTTATATTCACAGCGTGGCCACTCATTGGTTCATTAAGATTTACCAAACAAACCAATCATGAAGAGTTCCAGTCACTGATTGGTTCCCCGGTTTAAGTAACGCCAGCCAATCCTGCAAGGGCAACCCTTACCCTTCTACAACTGCATGACATAAAGTCAGAGCTGTGATGAAAAGCTAGATTTAGAACTGGAATCAGAATAAATTCAGATTCTGTATTCCACCATTGCAAGTTTGTATCTCTCAAACCAAAAATCTGAACCTTTATTGTTTTTTACTTAATGATGAAAATGGGCTTCTATGCATTCTATAATGCGGCACAGTTTAAATATTGTTTATTGGTTTGTTTTGTTTTTCAGAGTGAAGTGGTTTGCTGTGGTTTTTGTCATTTATGCATATTTTATTCTTATGAAATGTTGCTATTTGGGCTTTTAAAAAACGTTCAGAATCAACAGCGACTGAAGCAGCAGTGCAAGTAAACAACTCAATTTTTTCAGACTTTAAAAGTATATACATACCTGTTCAGTGTCATTTCCTGCCTGTATTAGGAGGATTCTGAAGGGTCAATCACTGTAAACTGAGAGCAGAAATATTTTCAAGATCAGCGGTGTGATTATTTTACATAAGAAAATTGTTAAGCTGCAGAGACCTTGTATTTACTGATCGTCAGTGTCTGTAATTGCTTTCTGCGTGTGTGTGTTCATGTGTGCGTGACTTTGACGAGTAGCCCCAACCCGGTATCTGCAATGCAGCAGAAAAGACAAAAACTCAACCCTCCTCCCATGTTTCGACCAAAGTCTCGTCCCCCAGGATACTTCTCTTAGCCCTCACGACAGCACTGTGCAAATGTACCACGCTTCCCCTCAGCTGAATGTCATTGCCTCTGTATGTGTGTGTCACCACGAGAAATAGAGAGAAACTCTGCTGCATTTTAAACACACAGACTCGCACCACATCTGCATTGCATACACAGCAGTGGGGTATTAGTCTCTCGGCAGATGTGTGTTGAGAGAGTGACCTTTAAAGTTCCTCAGCTCCATCCCAGCTTTAGGATAATCACAGTGTTCTCCCGTGGTCCCTAGGAGGTAACCTTTAGTTTAGAGTTTAACCGCTGTTTATGTGGCTGTGTAGAGATGATGTTTGTGGAGAGTGCATCTCCTCTGGGTCAGTTGTGTGCAAAATGATCTAAAAATGCAGTCACAAATGCAGTTTTTGAGCGTTAATACTAAGTGGATTTACTTATTTTTATTATTTTAAATTGCATATTAAATATTTGAATACAATTATAATTAAAACAAATGTAAAGTTATTCTTTTGAATGGCCAAAGCTCTAATAGAAATGACGCTAGTCATGTTTTCAGATTCATATGACATGAACCAGTTTGAATGATTTTTACTGTAATTACTCAATAGAACTCTCAATAGAAAAATATATCAAATTAGTATAATTAGCTATTATTTTCAAATGTATTAATATTTCCATAATATATATATATATTTATTTTTTTATTTTTTTCACCAACTGGTGAATGGCTTAAGTTTAAGTCTCATTGACTCCAGTCCATCCTTGTTCTGTCTCTTTAGATATGGCACTTTTATCATATGAAACTTAAACTAAATTGAACTTTATTTTTAACCAGTTTTACAGTCTAAAATGTAAAACTCAACAGAATCACTCAAGCTTCCCCATCTCACAGGATATGACATAAAACATTGTTTTGTTTAGTCTCTCTTTGTTCATCTCTTCAGATGTTTGTGGTCATACTCATGTGACACTAAACCAATGTAATGTTTTTACTGTCTAAAATGTTTGTGGCTTCAGGTCATATGTCTGTTGTTGTTTATTTAATTGCTTTTTTGGTGAAACTGTGTGGATATGAGTTGCCATTTAACTCTGTGGGGCAAGCAGTCACAGTTTAGCTTACTTTGGGAAGATCAAAAACTCAACTAGTGACCAAGAGCAATAGACCAGAACTCTTGGTCTGCGTCATGAACGTTGATCCCTGCTCTACCAGACTACGGAGGTCATGATCTTTTATCCTCAATGGACACTGGTTGGAATCTACTGCAGCAAAACTGACTGCTGGCGATGCAACACACAAAAGTACACACTAAACTACGTGCATACTAAAGCGCCCGCCTCTTATATCGGTACAAAATGGGTGATTTGCTTATGTACAATGAGAGTTTGCTTTATATCAGAGGAATCCCATCATTTTTGTAAGTTCTGCATGGATTATCCAAGTTATTGTAATTGAGTCTTCCAAAAGAAAGGAAACTAAACCATATTACTTTTTTCTTGTCTTCCAATCCAAGACAAAGCAAAGGTCTTCCAGTCAAAGCCACGATGACACTGTTTTTAATTTTTATAGCTACCGAAACCAATAACCACCAGGAGAGTCTCAACAGAATCGCTCAAACTTTGGCTTCCCCATGTCACAAGGATGAAAAGACGTGAAAGCTGGACAGCTTGGACAGAAACGGCACATCTGTGGTGTTGGAAGGAACAACCCAATACAGTCATGCATGAACCAATATTTACTGGGCACATTAAAAATTAAAATACAAAAAAAAAATGATGTGGAGGATGATTCCTGTTTAGTATTTATTAACTCACTGTTACTCTTAATACTCTATTCTGCATACACTCTCAGCCCTGCATTTGCAATAGAATATATATCTATTTCTATAAGTCTATGGGAGACATATTATTGAACATTATTGAATAAAACTAATATATTTGTATGATTGTAAAACCAAAGTGTGATTTGTTTTATTGTGCAAGTCTGTGACAAAAGCCATTTGCATGTATCATTCGGTGCCTTTATTTAAAGTAAAGCATTGGTGCCTAGGCGAGTGCCAGAGTTTGCCGAATTTTACAGGCGAGTCAGCGTTAGTTATGGGTTGTTAAGTTGACTTCTATAATGATTAAATTGGCAAAGGACCAAACAGTGAACGTGGTGGGCCAGCGCCGTTACTTAAATACAGCACGGCTCGACAGGAGTGCTCAAGTGAGGATGAACAGGAGACAGGTGGCATGTGTTCAGAGTGTCTGTGGCTTTGTTCTCACTCAAGAGCAAGCTTCGCTAAAGAGCGATTTCCATCTTTTATCCCACTAAAAAAAACTTCAGCAATTCCCTGACCTCTGATTTCAAAAGGCCCATCAAAGTGTCAACACTCTAGAGCTGCAGAATAAATCTCATCCTTTAATCTAATTGGTGGGATAAAGCTTGCATAATTCATTTTAACAGCTCTGATGAATTACATAAAAGTACAGCGCATTAATACTACTCCTCTTGAGCCAGAAGCACCACAGAACTGTATAAATATGCTGGCGTGGATTCAAACACATCAAAACACTTTGCCTTATTTAAAAAGCACATTGGGGGTGACGAGCTCAATGTGGGTCTTTTGTGGGACGCAGGAAATAGTTTGAGATGTTCATGATTTTTAATGTGTCAGTGGGTGCTTTTAGAATGTCATGTGGGATCACATTTACATTTAAATGTACCATGCATGTGCTCTTTTAATCACTGGAAAGGGATTTGTGAATCCAGGCCCTTTGTTACCTTATGTCATCTTTACACTGCAAAAACATCACAGTAGCTGCATTTTAAGTGGTTATTATACTAAAAAGATGTGTTTGAAGTCTGTAATTACGCACATTCGGCATCAAAATTGGCATTTTTTGGCATTTACATAAATCCCATGCAGCTGCAGAAATAATGTTAGGTTGTAGAGTCTTGATACTATTTTTGACATGGATGGCGAGGCATTTAAATTAACTTACAAATAAATAGGACCAGTGTTGGGGAAAGTTACTTTTAAAAGTAATGCATTACAATATAGCGTTACTCCCTTAAAAAAGTAACTAATTACGTTGCTTAGTTACTTTTTATAGAAAGTGATGGGTTACTTTTTAAATACGAGCAAAGCTTGAGTGTTTGTTTTTAATATAAGAAGTTCTATTTAAAACAAGTGAAAAAGCACATCAGTGTCACGAATAAACCTCAGACTGAAGAAGAAGTAAATCTGTACAGTACAATACAGAAGTAAGTTCAATAGTCTTCAGCAATAAATAAAACAATGAAGCACAGTCATTTCGCTTGTAAGTATAGTTAAACTGGATCATCAAAGGTCAGCAGCAAAGACAGCAGTTAATAAATTAATCAAATGAGATTAGACACATTTGTGTGATTTGTGTACATTTTTGAAAAAGTAACTCGGTTATATTACTCTAAAACTAAAAAGTAATGCGTTACTTTACTAGTTACTCGCGTTACTTGTAATGCTTTACAGCTTAATGTTGATTAAACACTAATACTGTAATGTATTATAGCATTTTAGACAACGTTTTTCTATTTTAACATTTTATTACTGTGGTGGCAAAACCAAACTTTCAGATTCCTTTAGAATTATTTTAATATTCTTATGGTGATTAGTTATTTTAAATTCTAATAATATTTTACAGTAATACTGTTTTGTTACTGTCTGTTTTACTGCATACAGCAATCATTTAAAAAACAAACATAAAAGACGAACCATTTTTAGATATAAAAATGATAAGATCGATTTTTTATAGATAAGATAATAATTATCGTCATTCCCTTTTTTTAGTTCTTTATCAGAAATTTGTCTTCAATGAAATAGGCTACTATTTTGCTTGGTAATGTTCAGTGTGGGCGCGTGAACTAAAGAGTGTGCGCGCACAGGCGCCCGCGGAGTGTCTGTAACCCGAGCTCAGTGACAGAGCTCTGACTTCTCGCCAACTGTGTGTGTGCTGGAACAAACACGGATGGTCCCGCACGTTAACTTTCTATTAAGTTAGGGTATTCATTTGGTGAATCGCCATGAAGGCCCAGGATTGGTTTATCGTCACCTGCTGCCTCTGTGGCCTGAGCTCGATGGCAGGTAAGAATTTGTGCGTTGCGCGCACGTGTGAGCGCACAATAAACGCGTGATCTGATAACAAACACAGCTTCTGCTTTCCTACAGCACCAAAGGGAGTTTACCTTGTTACTTTCTTTGTTTAACTTGACTTGGGTACAGTCTTAGCTATGTTTTAGTATAGCTTTTCAAACAATTCATAGAAAATGTTTATTTAAACGTTACTCCACCACATTTTAACTCTATTCACGCAGTCTAGCTTTCTCACTGCTAGTAAGCTTACGTTTTTAGAAATATTTTACCTTATACTTAAACTCATATCTTTCACATCTTTTAAGTCATTTTAATATATATTCCCAGGGCTTTATTTTACAGTATGTCATACATGCATGATAAACAGAGGTCTAACCATGACAAATGCCAAATTACTGAGTGTGATAGGTCAATTATAGTATATTTTGTCAGGAATGTGGGCTGTAGTGAACAGAAAGTGGCATTATTGTGCAAATACTAAGTCTTTCACAATTCTGTTTTTGTGAATTGACACGCAACCTTATATATTTACTGATCACACATTTGGATAGATATTACCGTCATTAATGTAAGTGTACTTCTTATGATGTCTGTGGCATACATTATAGGTCTTTAATATTTGAATTCAAAAACCCTAATAGTGATTCGAAACACGTGTTACGGGTACCCATGGGAAAACTGTAAATTAACCTCAAGTCAGCCTGTCACCAGGAACTCTTTATATTAAAAGTTGATTTAAAGGTGTTTCAGAGAGGTTAATTGTGGTAATTATTTTGGTGACGCTTTCAGTGGGACTGTAGAGCAGCAGATGGCATATTCTCCGTAAGGCCTCATTTATTTCACACTTTAAATGGATTGTACGACAAAAAAAAAAAAACGATTTTTCATTTGCGTAAAGTTTCTCCCATTAGAAATACTGTCTTTTAAAATTGGAATACAGGATTGGAGTTTCTTTTCTCAGTTAAAGCCACTTAAAGTTGCTCCTCGCAAGAAAAGTCGGTCATAACATAGCAGAAGTGCTGTAAATGTGTACATATGCTCAAAGCAGCAGCCGTTGGTGGTGGCGGTTGGTAATGAAGGTGACGCGTGTCGTTTGTAACTGTCAGTTTGTATTCTGGAGGGCTCGAGCTGGCGAGACTTGATGAATGTGGCGCCCCTAGAAGGCCCACTTATAGATGCGGCTAACCTTCGAAAGCCGCGGAAGAAACGGCAGACGTGATGCATAAAAACATCAGCGCAGTAAACAGTCACCCTCAAAACTGTGCCTGATGCAGGTCTGAGAACACCCAAGGCTGTGTGTTGGCCGAGCCTCTTATCTGTTCAACTTTATGTTCAGATTTTTAGATCTATCCATCCATTCATCATCACACAGAGCTGTGTTGAACGACTGGGTGGTAAACTGCCCCTTACACAAGACAATCTGGGCTTTAACCCACCAAACTCTTAAGATTAAAGACTGACGGCTGTGCTGCTTTATTTATCTGCTTTCTAACACAACAACATCTTTTCCAGGTGCTACAGAAGCAGAAGATCAGCTGATGAAGAAACTCTTTTCGTTATACAATGTTAAAGTGCGTCCTGCAAGGAGCCCAGAGGAAAGGGTCGTCGTGAGGATAGGCATGACCCTCTCATCATTCGTCAGCCTGGTATGAAGATACAAACACACAGTTTAATAAGCACATACAATTAATATTAAAGGGCCCCTGTTATGGATTTCTGAAAATGATCTTTCATGCAGTGTGCAACACCGCTCTAAGTGAATGAAAACATCCTGCTTTTTAAATCTCGAAGTGCACCGTGTGTTATATTAAAGCTATTTCCTCTCAAAAGAAAGAGTCGACTCAGAATTATAACCAATAATAGGGGCATTTTAATTATTATTATTTATCGTATTAAAATAAAGTGTATTTCATCAGCTTGAAGATGCTATTGTGAAAATAGCTATAAAATAAGTTTGATTTGACTTGAATGTTATATGATGGTATTTGTTATTAATATATTCATGTAAAAGTATATTATTATTACTATTATTATTTTAATGAAGTGAATTAGGGGCAAAAAAGGCTGTTATGTATGGTAGGCTGGCTGCGAAAAGCTAATTTATTATATTAGATTTAATAGAAGATGTGTTTAGTTACTTTTAGTAACCAGTTTATTTGAAGAAATACTATGTTGTTACTCATTGTTACTCGCAGTGTGTGAAGCTGTGATTCTTAAAGAGGGAGTCATTTTATGATGAATTTTATTTTCCTTGGTGTTCCTCGAGAGTTTTTGCTCACATGCCATGGAGTATGGGGCTGACAAGCATAACACGACTGGTTACGATCCTTGTAAAAAATGAAATCACATAAAGTACAGTATGACCCCTTTTGAAATGTTAATAATGTTGCAGAAGACAAACTGCTTCAGTGTTTTGTAGGCCTGTAGTTTGAACCAAGTCTGGCGTTGGTTCAGCTGTTCAGTGTGTGAATCAGGTCGTGGTTCCTAAAAGAGGGATTTAATAACCAGGTCTCGGGTAACGGTACACGCACAGATTTTTCATTTCCACCAATGTCTCAGTTTATAGTCAAGGTTTTTTCATTGCTCTGAATAGAAAGGAATACGACCTTCTCTACAGGCTTTATGGACAGTGGTTTCACATTAATTTTGCTTGAGCAGTAAAATGTGTCCAAAACAAGACAAGCTTGAGATGGCATTAATGCATCATTTCTGTATTCAGCTTGGAGCTATCCACGCACTGAAATCATTACATGTATATTAATAATATAAAGTGCATAAACAATATCTACATGAGCGGTACGGTGTGTGTTGTCCCATCCCCCAGCTGTTTGTGCTCTGTACTGAGACTAGGACAGCTGACATTCCTGCACTAGTTTTAAATAGCATTCAGGACTGTGTACTGATCTGACCATTGAGTCTCAGGTCTTTCCCTTGTCTTCTAACCGTATCCCATCACCCCTCTTCTCGCATTGCTGCCAGGGTTCCCATTATTTGTCTTGACTCTAAACAAAAAGTCGGAATATTTGTGGAGCCTTCTTTATATACACGCTCTTGTCTTTCTTCCCAACCCCGCATTTATTTTAGAAATAAGAAGATGCGATGCTAGTATAAGATGGTGTTTGGTGGATACGGTGTTGTTTACATTCATTATGGCTCTTGCTATAGAGGTAGAGCAATTTTGTTCTCGACCTAAATGTTACACAGATGATATAACTCACCCAAAATAGCAAAGTGCTGAAATTACTTTAAGAAATTGCATCCTAAAGTTCATTTTAGAGAACTGTAAGTTTGTTTGAAACCGTTCTTATTGGTGGAGTAATTATAAACTAAATACGTGTCTAAAATGTGAGTTGCTCAATACAGTGGGGTACAGTACAATACAGTACAAAAAAGTATAAGGCCTGTAATTTTCATCATAGGTATACCTCAACTATGAGAAGAAAATCACATTGTAGGATTTTTAAGGAATTTATTTGCAAATTATGGTGGAAAATAAGTAATTGGTCAATAACAAAATTTCATCTCGATACTTTGTTATATACCCTTTGTTGGCAATGACAGAGGTCAAACACTTTCTGTAAGTCTTCACGAGGTTTTCACACACTGTTGCTGGTGTTTTGGTCCGTTCCTCCAGCAGATCTCCTCTAGAGCAGTAATGTTTTGGGGCTCTCGCTGGGCAACATTTTGGACTTTCAACTCCCTCCAAAGATTTTCTATTAGGTTGAGATGTGGAGACTGGCTCGGTCACTCCAGGACCTTGAAATGCTTCTTACGAAGCCACTCCTTCGTTGCCCGGGCGGTGTGTTTGGGATCATTGTCATG
>JAUMHR010000052.1:1695511-1714977 GCA_032361145.1 Enteromius fasciolatus | reverse complement strand
TACATTCTCGCCTGAAATACTCTTAAAACTGCATTTCATGGCACAATAACAGCAAATGTGACGGTCGGTATTGATTTATTTTTTGGTCGGTGTTGAATCTGTGGCGGTCGGAATTTAATCTGTGGCACACCACCACAGATTCGTCTATGTGTGGGAAACACTGTTGTTTGTAGGTTACCAAATACTTATTACCAATGAATTTACCAATTAATTCATTAAAAATCCTACAATGTGATTTCTGGATTTTTTTTCCCCTCATTTTGTCTCATAGTTGAGGTGTACCTATGAAGAAAATTACAGGCCTCTCTCATCTTTTTAAGTGGGAGAACTTGCACAATTGGTGACTGACTAAATACTTCTTTGCCCCACTGCACATAACTTTTATGTGTATAAAGTCAGCGTTAAGCATGCTGTTGTTCTTACCTGTGTCCAAAATCACAAACATGCACTCTTAAATATGTACTATTAATTAATAGTAAAACTGCTGATTGCTGTCTAAACACGTGCATCCACTAATGTAATTTATAGATTATTCTTATTTGTTTTTGTGTTCTAGAACATGAAAGATGAGGAGATGAACACTATTGTTATTATGAACTTGGTAAGTCAGCACAGTATCTTCTGGCTCCTGTGTGTCATTTTGAGAAATAACGTCTCGAGCGCAATTTAAATTTATAAAGCTTCATTTGCATTAAGGAAAAGTTATCTGTGATCTATCATCTTAATTTCCTGCGCTAAAATTACCAAACAAAACAAGCCCTGACAATAAGAACTAGGATCAATATACAGTAACTTTGAATGCAAAATGAAAAATTATGCAAATGCTGTTGATAATCTGTATGGACAAATGTGCAGAGAGATTACATTTGGTATAATTGATGGCACAAGCCAGATCATTTGAAATCATGTGATTAAATGATGAACTGGTTGTACTTATAATTTCCACGATGACCCTCATATATCTGCACATGAACACACACACACCTTTTGTGCTCTTGCAGGAGTGGAACGATTATCGCCTCTCCTGGAACCCGAAAGATCATGGGGGAATTGATGTGTTGCGTATCCCGTCTGGAAAAGTGTGGCTTCCTGATATTGTTCTCATCAATAAGTGAGTTATGCCTGTATGGGTGTGTGTCTTGCTTCTCATATTATCTCAACGAACCTCAGAGTGCGGGGCACGTTATCTTCGAGAGCCTTTGCTGAGTTTCTGCTAGAACAGCAGAAATAACAGAAATTATCAAAGCTTTTGTGAAGCTTGTCAAGAGAAGTGTGCTTGCTCTATCTGTTTCTTTCTCACACACTCTCACTTTAATGTCCAGGTAGACCCCCGTCACTTCTGGTGTATATATCCTCCCTCCTTCATTTATCTCTGCTTTATAGCCAATTAAACCACACTGCTGTCCGCTAGCAGCCTTGCTGGTACTGCGTTCACTCCTACACACACACACACACTGCATCCCCGCACCGTTCAGTGAGGGCATCTCCAAGTCCCACAGCACCATTACTGTAATAGATGGGGAAGTTTTAAAGACCTGGTTTGTGTCCTATGAGGATTATAAACCAGTGCTCTGTAGTTGATGGCTCAACTGGTCGATTTATCTGAATTGTTGGTATTACTCTGACTTATTATGAAACAGCCATACAAGATGTCAGTAACTCCAAGTTAACAATGATCAGAAGCAGTCAGGGCTTCTGAAAGGACATAATAAAGTAGTAGTCCCGAGTCATTTTATAGCTTTGTGTCAGGAACGGGTGGAAATTAAGGCCATTATTCATTGTGAATCATACACACATAGGGTTACAAGATGATACAGAGCCAGTGGCATTTCCCAGCACCTGGCACAAAGCAAACTGAGAGATTTGAATATGTGCATATATAATGACTTGACTTGATTTATTTTTGGTAAGCTATCCTTTTAAGGACTTTTAATGTTCTTTGAAAATTTCAGGCTAGTAGAGAAACCTCCTATGCATTCAGCACCTTACAGGCTTCTTAAGAAGCTCATATTGTCCATAATGCTTCTTCGCATTCCTAGCATTACTGAGTGTCTTTAACTAGATATCTAAACTTAATAGAAATCTAAAAATGGTTCAGCTAAAATGTTTCAGTATTTTCCGTCCTGATAGAAAATATGCCAATAGTTTAATGTGCAGTTTATGTTTAGTTTACTCTGAAGCACTGATTCTTGCCTATAATTAACATATTGGCTGTTTATTGGTACTTATCACGCACATGCATATAAAGGCTGGCTCCTCAACTTCATTCTGAATCTGATACTGACAGTGCGGACACTTCTGGACTTTCAGGGGAAAAGCATTAGTGTAACCATCTCAGTTTTGGTGATTATAAAGTTTATCTGCATTAAAAAGTAATTTTGTGTGTGCAGCAATGATGGCGTGTTTGGTGTAGCTCTACAGGTTCATGTACAGGCCTACAGTAATGGCCGTGTGACGTGGACACCACCAGCACTATACAAGAGTTCCTGCGGTGTAAAGGTACTTGTTGGAAATGTGTAGATCATGATGCAGTAATAAAAATCAAGTGCTCTATAACAATAATTTCTTAAATCAGTGCTGCAAAGAATTAACAGCATGCCATAAAAAATCTGGGTGTGTAGTAAAATTATAGGTTCCTCTATCATCAGTACTGTGATGTTTTGTTTTGAGCACTAATTTTTTCGTATGGCTCTTGTTGATGAATGTTCAGCACCTTTCGGTAAATACTGTAGTAATAGGGGTAAGTTATGGATGAGACCTTTAAATACTGTAATGAAGTGGAAAATCATAAGTTTAATGATGCATTAAATCACTAGTGTTTATGCTCCGCACAACTGCACTGAATATGTTACAGTAAGACACTGCTGGGGAGAATGTCCTGTTGAAAAAGCCTGCTTTACCTCGCATGTCTTTCGTTCTGTCGGATTCTTTTGTACTTGTTTTGTGAACTTTTTTCCCGTCCTCATTTGTACTGCTGCTTTTGTTTGGCCTCGCTCTAGTTTGGCTGCGTTTGATGTTCCTTCTGGTCTTTGCATGTGTGAAAAGTAGAAAGAGAGATGATTAAAGGAAGATCCGAGAGAGAAGATGCTCATCAGACAAGCGCACACACTGACATCCACAAACTCTTTGTCTGTACCCTTTTCTCCATCTGCAGGTGACGTATTTTCCTTTCGACTGGCAAAACTGCACTATGGTTTTCCACTCGTATACGTACGATTCCTCAGAAGTGGATCTGCAGCATGTCCTTGATAAGAGAGGAAATGCAATCCAAGAGATAATCTACGACACAGGCTTTAGTGGTAATGGCACCCTAACACTACCATGAACATTAAGATCATTCAAAGAATGAATCTAACACCTTAGACACATTAAAGGTGCCATAGAATGCATTGATGCAATAGTTTCAATTGTTCTCTGATATCTAAATAGAAGGTATGTGGCTTAGGTCAGGGCAAAAAAATCCCTGTATGCACAACCCTAGGGTTTCTCCTTAGAATGAAATGGTCTGTTATTGCCTTATTTGGAAGGGTCATGAATAATAATGTTGAGCCCTGCTCTGATTGGCCGATTTCAGTAGGAAGGAAACACAAGGGGGAAAATATATATATTTCTCGCAGTTATATCATTGGCTAATTATATGCTGGGCACTGAAACTTGTGTACGTTTGACTGGTGGTTGGTCTAGATAGAACATGGGCGGGTATACTTTATGCAAATGTTGGGGGCATAGTGATGTTATGTTCTTATTGACCAGTTTTTCAGTGGTCTTTTTTTATTTTTTATTCACAATATTTATACATGAAGGATGAAACATTGGTGTTTGAGACTCATTTTCATGTACAAAAGTCTTATTATTCAACTATGCTAAGCTAAATACATTCTATGGCACCCTCAACGATAGCTTAAAAATACTCTTGCAATCATTCTAAAAACATTATAGAAGCTGTTAAGAAATCATTTACAGGGCAAGGGTGTCCAAGCGTGTTCCTGGAGGGCCACTCTCCTGCAGAGCTCTACTTAAACACACCTAAATCAGCTAATCAAGGTCTTCAGACTCAATAAAAGCTTCCAGGCAAGCTCATTTCTGCATGACATTTGACTCCTGAGGCCCTGACCTACAGTAGCAGCACCCTAGAGACCATCTAGCGATGCTCGGCAACTTTTTAAATGTTCAGACAAAGCTTTTGTACATTTATTTCAGCCTTCATTTCAAAAATTACCTTCACTCAGAATGACAACGTACTGTATGATGCCATGGTTTTCACCTATACATGAAAATGAGATTTTCTCCTATATCTCATCCCAGAGAGTGGAGAATGGCACATCCGTCACAAGGTTTCTAGGAAGAATGTGCGAGAGGACCTGTATGAAGACATCACCTTTTACCTGATCATCGAGAGGAAGCCCATGTATTACGTGATTAACATCGTCCTGCCCTGTATCCTCATCACCATCATTGCCATTTTTAACTTCTACTTGCCACCTGATGCAGGTAAAATCTGATGCCAGGATTTGTTGCAAATGGTAAAATCAATCACATCCACTTATCAGTATGCACAGAAAAAAAAACAAATGGCCCTTTTATTAGATTCGAGTTTTATTGGCCTTGAACTATTGTCTATTAGAAATAGTTTATACCTGCACAGTTAAACAGTCTTCCAGTCTTGAAATTCTACCAGCAACAAATCATGAAGGGATCATTAGTACAAGCTAATTCCACTGCTTATACAGTCTGGTCTATTAATTCCGTTATATACTGTAATTAACCTAATCACAAAAAACACATTAAGACTCTGTGTACGTTTATGCATGAGTTGATCTTTTCTTTTCAGGGGAGAAGATGGGCCTTTCCATCAACGTACTGCTGACTTTAACTGTCTTCCTGCTTCTGCTCGCCAACAAAGTCCCAGAAACATCTCTGGGTGTTCCCATTATCGTCAACTACTTGATGTTCACCATGATCCTGGTCACCTGTTCTGTCATCCTCAGTGTAGTGGTGCTCAACCTCCACCATCGCTCCCCCAACACACACCAAATGCCCCTGTGGGTGCGCAAGGTCAGTCCAGAAGACACTAGTCAAAGTGTCAGAGGAGATATAGCACATATTCAAACTTGAATATGAAGTTAAAGCATTAGGAAAACAAAGTCACTCCGTGTTTGTAAGAAGATACACATCCTTTTGTGAAAATTATGTGGAGTCAGCTGCTTTCAGCAAATTGACAGCTGCATTGTTAAAAATGACAGATGCAGAAAAAGTTTCAATTGGGCTTTTTCTTTTATTCCTGGATACTCCAAAACCATCCCAATCTGCCAATTACAAACGTATGAAAAATAGATAAAAATACGTAATGGACCACAATTTGGTTTAGCAAAGAGAGCGTGCAGCAAAATAGCAGCATCTTTCCAAAAAGCAGCCTATTATGTTAGACTATTAACCTTTATCAATGGCTGTGAGCTCTACATTATTTAAACTTATTAGAGCCGCGGCCTCTTCATCGCACCACAGTGACCCATTTATACCTTCTATTAACACCCGTTTCAAGCTACCCAATCGCAAGTGGACAACATTTCTAAAGATTATAATAAAAAAGCAGCATTTCTTTATTCACGTTCTGTGCAGTTTTGCAGGACATTCACTCATGACAGCAAGCCCATGTGAAAATACATGTGATGCAAGGCTGAAAGATTATTTGCTGGCCAAGTGCAATCTGTCTCTTTCTCTCTCATTTAATCAACATCTGTTTTTATGAATATTAATGTAGGAGCTTATAAATGTACTTTACTTCTAGATCTTCATCCACATGTTGCCTCCATACCTGGGCATGCTGCGACCTAAAGAGGAGACCCCTCTTTTTCTTGAGAAACCTGCCAAAAAGGAGAACACCCAAGCCATCAGCAGAGTGGCCGATGAGTACTTTATCCGCAAGCCCAATAACACCAACTTCCTCTTCCCCAAACCCCACAGGTGAGATCCTGAGGTTGTCTGAAGGTCACAGATCAATAGCGTCATAGGTCAGAGAGGTCAATTTGAAAACAAAGAAAACTGATTTCTTAAAGGCGACATCGTATGAAAAAGCAAAACGTGCTTACAGAGCCTCAGAGGTGACAAGAGAACAGTGGATTTATTGATTTATTAGCTCCAACCCTAATTAAACACACCTGAAGCCGCTCTTACTAGGCATGTTAGAAACTCTGCAGAACACTGGCACTCCAGGAGCGAGTTTGGACGTTCCCGCTTTAATATGTGTGCACTCAGAAAACTGTAACATATCAGAAGTTTAAACTAATAAATTGCATGATTGCAGCACAATAACATGACAATCAGAATCAAAACGGATGTTTTTAGCAGTTATGAGTTGTAATTGGGCAGATCTATTCTGGAAAAGGGGGCGGAGAGTAGCAGCTCATTTACATTTAAAGAGACGGACATGAAATTCAGCCTTTTTCTGTTTCCGCTCAACATAGGCATTTTCAAAATGATATAGTTAATTATCTGTGGGGCATTTTGAGCTGAAACTTCACAAACGCATTCTGGGGACACCAGAGACTATATTACATATTGTAAAAATAATATACATTATGTCTCCTTTAAGATAATAGTGTTGCCACTTGAGTTCATGTATAAAATAATAATCAATTAGTCATGTTATTATAATACCTTTGGAGACACTAGGATTCAAAATCTAAACCTGGAAAATGTTTGAGAACTTTGTGAACAAGGAGATTCTTTTAGATTCTACGCTATTTCTAGTTTGCTAATCACATAACTAATCATGTGACATTGATCATGTGACATACTGTTTTTATACAAAAGGTAGGCTAGAAAGTTTTGTTTTGATTATTGATTGACAATGATAAAGATCCACCAGTAGTTTTCTTTTGATTTCATAAAAATAAGTTGTACCTTCTGAAATCAAGCCGTTCTAACACAGACAGAGGCCACTCCCACAATAGTTGATTGACAGCAGCGTATTACCTCAGACCCGCCCTGAGTGAGCCGTCATCAGACCGAGACGTACTGAACTGGAATTGTTTTGCTGATAATATATTTGTTAATGAAAAACTGTAGCTTGTTTAATTAGAAAAATGCAAAATAGAGGCATTTTTTTTCACTGCTGGTCTCAGATTCGTGGACCCCACTGTATGTGTGTGAGCACGCCTCAGGGTTTGATTAATCCTTACTCTCTCTCTTATACACTTTACATCACCTCAACCAGGGAATTTCACTCTCAGTGAGCTGTGTGCGTCTGGGGTATATATATATATATACTGTGTGTGTGTGTGTGTGTGTGTGTGTGTATGGGGAGTGAGGGGAAAAAAAAGAAGAAATCATCACTAAAATAAAGACGATCAGCACAAATCGACTCTGACACATTAGACCTGCCCTGCATCAGGCTCGAGAGAGGCGGGAGGAGATGTAGAGACAGGAGAGAGTGTGAGAGAGAAAGAAATTCGATGAGGCAGCGGTATCCTGCTTTTTAATTGGTTTTATAGCATGTTTTGGCACCATTGCCACCATGTTTTAGTCAAATTAGTCTTTCCTGATTAGTCATCTGTGTCTGCTGAGGTACAGAGTGAGGAGGGAGGAAAAAGCTTCAAGACCAGCAGAGGATGCCGATGACCTTTTGTTTCATTAATTTAAAACACAACTAGTCTTGTGCAGACGTTTGCCATCTAACTTACGCTGCCCAAGCAGAGTAAAACATAACTTGCTTTTTTTAATGTGATTATTTACCAACCCCACACTTTTCAATGGGTTTCAGTCTTAAACTCTTTTCTATTTTATGATGTTTCCGAATGCAGTTTTAAGATCATTACTCCAGTCTTCAGTATCGCATGATACTCCAGAAATTATTCTAATATGATCGTTCAGTGATTAATATCAGTCTTGATAATTTAAATTGAATGGAAAATTCAAATGAACAGCATTTATTTGAAGTAATGATTTCTATAATGTTTATAATTTTATCAGTTATAAATGTATTTGCTATCACTTTTGAACAATTCGATTGAATTCATGGAAAATTCATGTTGACTTTGTCCTTAACTAACTCTAAATAATTTCACAAACAAACTCTGGAAAAAAAAAAGTTTATGCAGAATTGCCTGAACCTTTGAATGCCATAAACTCTGCATATCTTTGAACCCTGCACACTTTGTAAAACCTAGTGTTTATTTCTTCCTTGGAAGTTCTCGTTTTAGCAGCCTGTGATGTTTTTCCCCGGAGGACTGATAAAATACGGTGTTCACTGACTCCAGAAACCTGTAAAACACATTGGAGCTTTGCCATTCTGAATGTGCATCTGATGATAACTTATGGCTCTAATTATAGGAGAAAAAAAAAACTTGTGTGCAGTACGTGATCATCATTTGATCTGTCATCTGCTGTTATGTTAGTTCTGTTTCAAGTGCTAGCGGCAGGCACACACTCCTCGGCTGGAGCTTGCCTCTGCCCTGTTCTCCCAATCCGCTGTGCTCTCAGCCTGGCATTAACGTATGTCAGTCTAATGGGGTTCCACTCAGGTCACTGAAGCTCACTGGGGAACCACAGACTACCTGCAATGAGCTTCTGTACTCGCACCTGAATACACAAGTAGACACGATGAGAGACGTGGGGAGTGAAGTCACACTGACCCCTTGTGGTGGGTAGTGGAGGTGTCATCTGGAAAATGGAGGGAGAGAAAGAGAGGGGGCAGCGGCAGAGCAAGAAAGAGGGGATTCATAATGAAACAGATGTTAGCGAACAGATTCACAAAAGAGGAATGCAACACATCAGTGATGATAAGCATTTCATCAGCACATTGGAAGGATTTCATGGGTGGGTGGTGATGCCATCAGCATAAAGCAGGGATTTTAGAAAAAAGAGAGAGAATGACAGTGAGTGAGTGAGTTAATGAAAGAGTGAATTATTAAGTGAGTGAGTGAATATGATATGCAGTATATATTAGCATGGGTCACCTTGACACAGGAGTTTTGGGAAGTGGCCTTTTTTCTGATTTGGGATTATGTGGGCGCGCACACACACACACACACACAGCAGGAAGGGCGCACAGCCCAATGCATTCTAAGGCTTTAAACACTTGCACCCTTTTCTCAAGGACAAAGTAATGTGATCCTCCACGGATTTAGACTTGCTGTTTGAGGTTTCAGTCTGAGTTCATGACTTCCTAATAAAGTCCAAGAACACTTTTAAAGTGTTTTTATGGATTAATTCAGTGGTTATCATTAAGAAACGGTTTGTGCACACCATTAATTAATTATGCTCTTAACAATCGCCGGCAGCCTCACGGCACACTCCTGCTTGAAATCAACAAACTGGGCATCATTAGAAAGATTAAAGGCTTTGATGTTTGACCACCGTTTTGATAAAACTCTGTTGTAGTGATAGAAAGTTATTAATTCATGTTAGGAGTGAAAAATAATAAATGTGTTCATGTATTTACTTTGAATAGAAAAACAACACGCATGGGTATATGCCATTTATGTCCTCAAATTTATGGCAAAATCAATCATCTCCAGTACACTAATGTGATTGAAAATGACAACGGTCCAGCAGTCTTGTTTATTACCAGTGGACCAAATAAATCCCACCTTGTATTTCTTCTTATTTAACAATCCGTTTCGCTCAGCTATACATCACAATAACTTTAAATTTGGAGGGAAAAAATATATTTTATAGTGTAGTCCACCCAAAAAATCCAGATTTGTCAATATTTACTCGTGTGGTTCCAAACTTGTACGCATTTTTTCCTACATGACACAAAAGTAGATGTTTTAAAGAATATAGGTTTGAAAATGCATGAAGTTGAGTAAATGATGACAGAATTTTCTAAAGTTAAGCTTAAGTTATATTTATGGGGGCAGTTTCCCGAACAGGGTTTAATCCCAGATTCAACTAAATGTTAAGAGCTGTCTAAACTGGAAAAGGCTTGCACTGAGATATCTTAAAATTATTATTAAATCAAATTAATCAGGATTTTAAGTGGATTAATCATGATTAATCACTATTTTTTGCATTGCATTTTTTTCTGAATTGCATACCAAAAGATAAATAACAGGACACAGATACATAATTTTCATAATATGTCTGTTTTTTAGCACGGGCAAATATTAAAATAATTTATTTAAAATAATAAATCTCTTACAAAAGAATTTTTGTAAGAGATGTTTCTAAATATTCTTAAATGTCTTAAACGAGCAAAGGTCTAGTCCTGGCTTACTCTAATTCCTAACCGGGAAACCGGCCCATGATCTTTGTTTGATTTGCAACTTCCAAAAAATATTGTGTAGTAGTATGAGGCCGTGAAGTTTTACCATAGACAATAACACTATATTTCAGATGCTTTTATTCAAAGCAGCCTACATTGCATTCAAGGTTTATATTTTTTCAGTTGATGCATTTCCGGGGAGTCAAACCCAATGCATGTTTAATGGCAGCTTATGCTTGCAATGCATTTACATTTAATAATTTAGCAATCAAACACAATGTTAAGCGTTCTCAAAAGCATTAGCATGTTCATATGGAGTATGTTTCTAGGCAGTGCACACACCAAATAATACCAAGCATGTTCTGAATTTAATCAAGGTGTTGTAATGTACAGTGATTCCCTGTGGTGCAGGTACCAGCCCGATGGTCCGTGCACCGACCTGAGGAAGTTCATTGACGGCCCCAGCCATTACCTCACCCTTCCTCCAGATCTCAAGGCAGCTGTGGATGCCATTACTTACATCGCAGAGCTGCTGCAGGCAGAGAAAGATTACGAGGCCGTAAGTGATTTATAAAGATAACTATAGCCAATTGTGCCAAAATTATAGGCGACATTTCCTGCTTCTGTCTGTGTGTCAGAGCTCTGTAAATCTTTATTTTCCCAAGTTTGCCATCACCTTCATGTTTTCATTTTCTCTTTTTTTTTCTTTCTCTACTTTCGTTTCCTCTTCCTTTCTGCCTCAGTTAAAGGAGGACTGGCAGTATGTTGCCATGGTGGTTGATCGACTCTTCCTCTGGATCTTTGTGATTTTTACCACCCTTGGGACACTGGGCATTTTTGCTGATGCCAGCTTCAATGCCACACCTACTGACCCCTTTCCCTAAATCTGACGCTCGTTCTGTCTAGGCCTGAATTTTCACTTCAGAAACACTGAGACAAGATGTGTTAGACACTGCTGCGTGTTTGATGCACAATAACGATCTTTTACTTTAACACAAAGAGCACAGCAATTCATTCGTTTCTGCTGTCAATGGATATATGCATAAAAACAGCTTCGTTTAGAATTTGTATGACATTTGTCATTACTTTTGCCATTTTTAAACTATGCAGTTCCTCTTTTAAAGAAAGAAATGTTTCCATTAGCAGTCCAACAGTGGGTTTTTCATTACTTTTGTGTTTTATTCATTAGTAAATTGCATTTTAAATCTGTTTGTCACATAAAGGAATGGAAATGGGTTTGGGGTGGTTTTTGGCTACGAGATTGTTGTGTGTATGGACACATCACTTAATATTACTGCAATATATCTCATACTTTCTTTCTTTAATGTGCTGGTTAAATCAATTTTTGCACATACGCGTTATTTTATTATAAATGTATTCCTCAGTGTGGCCCGCCTGCTCAGATTTAAACCACCATTCAAAAGATTGAGTCGTATTCTTTTAAGTAAAGCCATCAAAGAACCCTTAATAAAGGTTTAATGATTTCCAGCTGTGAGAATTGTTTCTTGAGCACTAATTCAGCATGTAAGAATAATTCCTGAACGGTCATGTGACACTAAGACTGAAGTAATGGCTGCTGAAAATCATAACGGGACTAAATTACACTTCAAAATAAATCAGTTAGAATGATACTTCTCAGTTTTACTGTTTTCGCTGCATTTTTAATCAAATAAATGTAGCCTTGGTCAGAATAAATGACGTCTTTCAAAAAAGCTTACGTTTGTAACTGTGGTGTGTATTTTAGTTTATGCTTAATGCGTAAGGAATTGTTCTGATGCTGCAGTGTGATGTGTGAAAAGCTGTTCTAGTCATTATCTAGTGAATATATTTTTTAAGGAAACTTCGATGTGCTGAATAAAGAGCAAAGAATATGTTCTGAAAATCTTTTTTGTCAGAGATTACATACTGTATATGAATGACTTCTACCATGTGTATGTAGGTACAGTGTGGCCCATACATCACTGGTGCTTGTATATATTATTTGCTTATTTGATACACAATTTTAATTACAAATGATGATGAGCGTAATTTGAGTGAACACGGTGAAAAAGCACCTGTTGGATCGGAGAGTGAGAGAGACGGGGGGAAATCGGATACGTCGGGTCACGTTTAAGAGACCAGCTGACCTGCTGCACTTTCCTCTCATTGCTCCAGATATTTTGACAGGACCCTACTGTCCTCTTACTTTATATAGACTCCATCAGAGAGAACAATTGAATAGATGTAATTACATTATTTACAACAGAGAGACACCCTGCCCTTGAAGGGGTCGTCCGATGCAACATACACTCCCAACACACATTTCAATCCAAACAGCTTGTACAAGTGCGTGTACTCAACCACCCTACTATGATAAAGATCCACAAGTAGTTTTCTTTTAATTTAATAAAAATAAGTTGCTGAAATCAAGCCATTCACAAATGCACGTCTGTGTGGCGTCACACCGACAGAGGCCACTCCCACAATAGTTGATTGACAGCAGCGTATTATAAGACTCCTAAGAGATTGAGGTGTTTTGTTGTTGAATGTATTAATGAACACAGTCATTTACATTTAGTAATTTACTCCCGACATTTGAGTGACTGAAGGCAGAAGATTAATATTATTGTTTGGTTCTGAAGGGAAAAGCGCCCTTGATCAGCCGAAATGAGTTTGTTCGCGCGAAATCATTCATGATCCAGTCTCACCTACAGTAGCAGTGAGTATAATGTCTTTTAATGAATCTTTGCAAATTGCCTTTCCTAATAATGTGCTAATTAGCAAGTTTCACTATGAATACGGCTAAAAAAAGATCCACTTAGGGTGTGGAAAAGAGGGGCGGGGCCAGCGGAGCTCGTGAAAATTTAAAGGGGAAGTACACAGAACAGAGTGATTTCTAAAGAGTTGTTTCTGACAGGGTGAAAGGAGCCGTTTTTTACACTATCTTTGAGAAACTTTAAAACAAACTATATTACAAACTTTCCATTAAGACCCTAAAGAATCATATTAGCTTGTGGACAATTGGCTTTGTATGACTCCTTTAAAAATAAAAACACTTTGAGACCGTGTGAACTGTGCCTTACACAAAGGAGATCTCAGAAGATTCAGAATGACTTACACAAAGCTTAAAAGATTTAGAAAAGGATCTCTGACAACCTTGAGATTTATCGACCCACTTGAAGTTTAACTGTATAAATGACCGTGAACAAGCTGAATAGATGCAGTAACTGTGGAGCTTTGTGTTTGGGGATGTTTTGAGTGGGATATTGACCAGAGGAGACGTGTGGGTCTTGTGTTGCGCTTGTTTGAGGCTTATTTACAGTCTGTTTGTGCTTACCATCAGCATCTTGGCTTACAGGCATCTGATGCATGTTGACTGTGGTCTAAATCAATAAACAGCAGTTGCTTCAACTTTACACTGTTCTCTACAGTCACTTATGGCAAGAACATTGCATGTTATAGATTGTAATAGTTTCCACCCCCTTTTCCATCAGTGCTGGGGCCTGCAGTGCTTTTCATTCATTTTTTCCATAGATATTTCAAAAATAATTTGTAACCCACCATTGACTTCCATAGTGTATATATTAGTAATCAACATTTCAAGTGGACAAGAAAGGTTATGATCCACTTTAAATGTTGACCACTGTATACAAACACACACACACACCTTTTTGAATTCCCAAATCCATTCAAATATTGCTACACACTCTGCTTGGAGGAGTTTTCTTTACAGCATCAAGTTTAATGTTGATTTTCACCGGGCATAATGCCAACTTGATGACTTGAAAAAATGCATACCATCGATTGACAACCTTGTAGCTCAAAACAGATCAGTTTTTAAAGGTTAGCGCTAAAAAATGGAAGAGAATGAATGGCATTTTTACTTCCAGAACCTGACTCAATTATTCTTGGTAATATTCAGTTGCAATGGTTGATCATTTCTGAGCTGGACGATGCGACGCTAAGAGTGTGTATGAATATTTGAGAGTTTGCATATCTGCTGTCGCCTTGCTGCAATAACAAATGCCTTTACCACAAGACACAGAACAAATTGAACAGAGACAGAGAGACAGGTATGTTGAGAGAGTGAAATCTTGTGTGTGCGTGTGTGTGTGTGTGAGAGGACACCGTTACCAGCAATGTTTTCAGATGAATGGCACTACTCCAATGCAGAGGAGTCAGATGAATGCAAAAAAAGTACACTTGAATTCTTATCTAATGATAGCAAGATAGCGTTTCGAGTTGGTCTGTAGTAATTATAATTAGGTTATATAAAAAACAAGTGTGAAAGGGAAGTCCCTGTGAGAACATGTGAGCTGTGTGTGTGTGTGTGTGTGAGTATGTTCACTCCTATCCTTTCTCACCCTCCGGAAAGGAACAGTCGTGCCCACCTCTTCCCTTTGTTCTCTCACAAAAATATCCACACACACACTCTTACACAAACCATCAACAGGTGCCTGCCAGGGCTGCCACACAGTCCACGCATTCCTTTCTCCCTCCCATAATTCTCTTTCTTCCCAACCAATCACAGACCTGCTTTACACAAGTCCGATTGCAGGGAGGAGAAAAGTGATGAGCTGACCATGTCAGGGTTTGGTAGGAAAGGTTTGGACTGTTGTTTAGGGAGAGGACATGCAAGTTAGTTTGAGTGCATGCGAGAGCTTGTCAAGGTGTGTTTGTACATGGTGCCGGTGGTGACGGCTGGTGCCAAACTCTGGATATACAGATTAAAATGAAGACTTTGCTTGGGGTCCTGTGGTGCTGCTGGCTTCTTACACTCACGGGTAATACAGATCTGCTAGTTTAGTTTGGAGAAGAGCGTTTGACGTATTTAAACAAGCATTAAAAAGTTTGGTGGTCGGTGGGATAATAAGTATTTGTTCTTAGAGGTAGTTTTCTATTTTAATATGTTTTAAAATATAATTTATTTCTGCCATGTCAACGCTGAATTTTCAGCAGCCGTTACGCCACATGATTCTTCAGAAATCATACAACATGCTGATAATATTTTTGTGGAAAACATGAGCATTTTTTAAATTACTATTATTAATTGAATAAAACGATTTTTGATTTGGCTGATGAAAAAAAAGCACAACTAAACAATGTTTTAACGGTTACATTTAAACATTTTAATGCTACATAAGGATAATATAATAATAAAAATGATATATTTGTATAACTTACTGACCCTAAGTGTGTATGTATGTTTGGTTATAAGGGTTTATGCAATTTTATTTTGTATGTATTGCATAAGTTATGTATAACAACAATTATATACATATATGAATAACTAGATAATTATGTGTGTGTGTTATATACCTGTTAGTTGTAATATTGCATTTTTATTACAATATTAAAAAATTATAATTTTGGTATCAGTACGTGGGTATGTTTATCTGAACAGACGTGATCGCAGAGAGGAACAGGTGAATATGTCACCAGTGTGTCAGTTATGTGCTTTCATGAACTGCGTCTCTCTGACATGCAATCTATATAATGTTTAGAATGCTGCAGCATATTTGACCTTGTAATAAGGAGACAAAGAAAGCAGCGCTGAGGCCATTAACTCCTCGGGGTCAGCCCATTCTTAGAGTCAGAAGAAACACAGAAAGAGAGAGATAGACAAGTCTGTGCTGGACTTATTTTGATTAAGAAACAAGAAGAGGAAAGGAGTTAATGACCCGCTAAAATAAAACAAGCATTTGTGCTTTTGTCTGCATGTGTGTTTTCAGTGGCATCCGAGGCTGAACGGAGGCTCCTGGAGGATTTGTTTCAGGATTACAACCTGAAAGTGCGTCCGGCGCGTACCTGGAATGAGCAAGTGATGGTCCGAGTGGGGATGACTTTAGTACAGCTCATCAGCTTGGTATGACATAAACACATCCACACACACAATTTGCTGTCTGGAATTACTTACTGATCCTCTCTTTATTTACTGTTTATTTCCAAACCGTTTCTCTCTTTGTGATCGCTCACACAGTTTGTGTTCAGTGACATGCCCAGCTGCCTCTCTTCTCTCACTGGACCAACACTTCAGCAATATTTCCCTAACATTAGAAAAATATTAGCACTTGTTCTCCTATCAGGAAGCACTTTCCAGCCACGAGGCATCAAGCCGTGCATTAGGTTTGATAAGGAGGGACTGACTGTGACAGCGTGCCACACTCGACACGCGTTAATGTCATTATCTCTCTTCTCTCACAGAACGAGAAGAATGAAGAGATGACAACAAACGTGTTCATGAATATGGTGAGAGGCTGCTCATTTATCTCATCCTTCCTAACCGCTGTTATTTTCCACTTAAATAGTATTATGTGCTTTCTTTAGATGTAGAGAAAATGTGTACTCCATAGGATAATGTTCTGTGTGTGTGTGTGTTAGAGAAAGAATTGGTTTGCTTGGCTAAGGGGAATAAGGTTAGGGGGTAGCTTTGGTTTCAATAGATAGATAAATGGTTAAATAATGTCTTAAAGAAAAGCACTAAATCAGCATTTCAGAATAATTTTTGAAGGATCGTGTGACACTGATTAATTAATTGTATAGTAATTGCTGATGATGCACTGTTCAGGAGTTTATAAAAGTAGTGATATATATCGAACGATATATTATGCTCATCTCGTCAGTAAAGCCGGTTCTTTGATTAGCGCTAAATCTCTGTTAGCTGTTTTCAAAAGGAACGGCAGCTTATACACAGAGCCGTAGATCACTGACAAGCTGCGCCATTGAATCACAGGATCTCCTCTCCCAGGGGTGCAGCACCCTGTGGCACCCACGTCCCGACCTGTGGAACCTCCATGTGTGGCTCCTTGCGGCCAGCTATGTGCCAGTGCATCCGTGCCGAGGGTCCCCTCGGTGCGGGAGTAAAACCACTGGCAGTGGGAGGACTCGTGGGAAGCAAACAGGTCTACCTGCCGGTTGATGTACGCCACAGTTGCAGTGTTGTCCGTGCGGACCAACACGTGTCTGTCCTGCAGCAGCGGCCAGAACCACTGCAGGGCCAGATGCACTGCTACCAGCTCTAGGCAATTGATATGCCAAAGCAGCTGGGGCCCTGTCCAGAGCCCCGAGGCTGCCTGCCTGTTGCAAACAGCGCCCCAGCCCATCCTGGAAGCATCTGTCGTGACGACAGAGTGCCGAGACACCTGGCCCAGGGGCACACTGGCCCGTAGGAACACAGGGTCTTTCCAGGGGCCGAGAGTGCGGCGACACTTCGGGGTAATAACCACACGGGGTGTACCGCGGCGCCATGCCTATCTCGGGACCCGGGAGTTCAGCCAGCGCTATAGTGGTCTCATATGGAGCAATCTGAGCGGTGTCACAGCCGCTGCGGAAGCCATATGCCCCAGGAGCCTCTGAAATTGTTTCAGTGGCACCACTTTCCTGCCTTCGAGGGAACTCAGGCAGGCCAGCACTGACTGACCGTGATCCTTTGTGAGGCGCGCTGTCATACTCACCGAGTCTAACTCCATACCGAGAAAAGGGACTCTCTGCACAGGAGAGAGTCTGCTCTTTTCCCAGTTGACCTGAAGCCCCATCCGGCTAAGGTGCTGAAGCACCAACTCCCTGTGATCGCACAACTGCTCACGCGACTGGGCCATAATGAGCCAGTCGTCGAGGTAATTGAGGATCCGGACACCCACTTCCCGTAACGGGGCAAGGGCGCCCTCCACGACCTTCGTAAAGACTCGTGGGGATAGGGAGAGCCCGAAGGGGAGGACCCTGTACTGCCATGCTCGACCCTCGAACGCAAACCGTAGAAACGGCCTGTGTCGTGGAAGAATCGAGACATGGAAGTAAGCGTCCTTCAGGTCGACCGCTGCAAACCAATCCTGGCGCTGAACGCATTTGAACATGCGTTTCTGCATCAACATTCTGAACGGCAGCCTGTGTAAGGCGTTCAGAACTTGCAGGTCCAGGATGGGTCGGAGGCCTTCGCCCTTCTTTGGCACAATGAAGTATGGGCTTTAAAACCCAGACTTTATCTCGGCTGGAGGGACCGGCTCTATTGCATCCTTTGCCAGAAGGACAGCAATCTCCTCGCGCAGTACAGGGGCGTCTCGGGCTGCCACCACAGTTTCGAGAACGCCACTGAATCTGGGAGGACGCCGGGCGAACTGAATCGTATAGCCGAACCGGATCATCCGGAGGAGCCATCTCGACGGGCTGGGTAGTGTGGCCCACGCCTCCAGTCGCGTCGACAATGGAACCAGTGGACTCACCATTTTGCCTGAAAGGGTGCAGCGGAACACAGGGCTGGGTTGAGCAGTGGACTGACTCGACACAGCACGCCTGTGTGTGTCCCCGGAGGGACTGGCCGAAAGCCCCAGAGGAAGCGGGGCTTCCAACAACCGTGACGCGCTGTGACCTTCGTCGCCCGGAGGGTGAGGTCGGTCGCCGAGCGCAGCTCCTGCATCAACCCCGGGTCAGCACTACCCTCGTCAAGCTCTTTGAGTGCCTTGGCCTGATGGACTTGCAGGATGGCCATGGCATAAAGAGCGGAAGCAGCTTGCCCGACCTCATTGTAGGCTTTAGCAGGGTAGGTGAGTAGGTTTAGTAGGGTGAGACCGCCAGGCGGCGGAGCTGTGTGGGCACAAGTGCACCGCCACAGCCCGCTCCACCGGGGGAATGCCCTCGTATCCCTTGGCTGCTCCCCCGTCAAGGGTAGTGAGGACGGAGGAGGGTGACGGGATGGATCTGGCTGTAAAAGGAGCCTTCCACGATCAAGCACCTCATGCACGTCGTCGAAGAAAAGTACCGGAGCTGGATGTGGCTGTGAACCGTGACCAGACCCCAGGTACCGGTCATCGAGCCGAGAAGCCTTGGGACTGTGAGGTTTTGACACCTCGAGCCCGATGCTCTCGGCAGCACGAGCGAGCATAGTAATAATTTCTGAGTCCGTCTCAAGGCGGGCTGCACCCGAAGGCGGCAGCTCGTCTGAGACATCACTCTCAGAAGATGAAAACCCGTCCCCTGATGCTGTGATCGACATGCGATCATCCATCGGCCCACCAAACGAAACGCTGGGACCTCCCGAAGGAGGAACAGACGCATCGCCGGTGAACTGCACGGGGCTGTTTCCACAGGAGTCGCGAGAGGGCCTCGAGCTTGTAGCTGGAAGCGTATCTCTCACGCTACTCGGGCCAGCAACCGCTCTCGTGGCAGAGCCACCGCCAGCGGCGGTAGACTCGGCACGTGGAACCAGCGGCGATTTCTTTAAGACTGCAAGGGAAGCTCAGCTTCCCCTATAATGTCACAAAATTAATGGTCAAATTATGTACTA
>JAUMHR010000052.1:1665662-1684144 GCA_032361145.1 Enteromius fasciolatus | reverse complement strand
ATAGATGACAGTGTTCCAGACTTTTTTCTCTTTCACTGGAAGTGCGGCGGTCACTGAGGTGAAGGAATGGGTAGACGTGACAGACGTGTCCTCGTAAAATGGAGAAGACGTAAAAAAAAAAAAAAGTAAGCAAAAATTATTATTATAAAATTGCTATAGGCTATAACGATAGCCTAACTAACAACGTTTTATTTTATGGAAGCCAGTTAACACCAGGGAAATCATAATGCTGTTTCTAATTTCATAATTGAGACGTAGTATCTCATCATTTAAACTTTCAAATCATATTTGTGATTTTTACGCATGTTTAGTGGAAACAAGTTACCTTAAACACTTGTCTAGAAGTTGATCTAGCTTGCTACTCGATATTTTTTTGAAGGATAACACAACTTACGTGAAGATTTTTATTTATTTACTTATTTATTTTAGAAACAAATAAATAAAGGATGCCAGGGTAGCCTTCACAAGATAAATTGCAGATTGAGTATTTAGAAGCTTGTAGCTTGCACAGATTGAATAGGTCCTAATTGCTTGTTTATTACGAGAAGTTGAAATAGTTTTTAAATGTTGCTTAATTTCATATAGAAACGCGACAAAAATAGGTCTGCAGTTACAGAATTTGCATTTATCTACGTAAAACCTACATAGAAAATTAGGTTTATAACAAAACAAACATGCCGGTTCTTCTCCTTCAAAACCCCCCAAACTGAACAATCTTGAGGTTTAAATGAAAACCTTTTAAGATGATGTTTGAGATGAACAACTTAAGTGATGATGCGAGTGATTCTATGTGGCGTGACGTCACGACACCGGGCATGGCACAACGGGCATCGCGCGCCAGCCTGCTGTTACCCTCTCACTCTCTCTCGAGAGAGACCGCTCTTCGACATCTGTGTTTTACGCAACACTTACATGACATCTAGATCTAAACACTGCCGGCTGACTGAGAGACTGCTGTTTTCCTCGGAGAGCTGATCGCTTTCTCAACTTCATCGTTCTTCAGAGAGTAGGCTAACAGGTGCGGGACAGAAGCTTTCCCCAAGCTTGGTGCCAACTGTTGTTCGGCTTGCCATTAAGTGTCAGAGCAAATATGGCAAACTCGGGCGTTCAGTTGCTTGGATTTGGTCTCTCTCTGGTTGGGATCATCGGACTGGTCGTGGGCACCATCCTGCCTCAGTGGAAGATGTCCGCGTACGTGGGGGACAGTATTATCACGGCAGTGGCCACTTACCAGGGACTGTGGATGTCCTGCGCGTTTCAGAGCACCGGACAGCTTCAGTGCAAAATCTACGACTCCATTCTGCAATTAGACAGTGAGTATCTATCTAGTTCACAAAGTACACATTCTATAATGATTAGTTTTATTATTTATGTTCCATATTTTAGTATATGATTAATAGATTTGCCTGTAAAACCTTCAGTTCCACATGTAATAATCAAAAATAGTATAGATATAACATATATTGATTTAAAAAGTACAATATGGTATCACACATGGGATCCGATGTGTATATAGATTAATCTAACAGATGAATTGTCTGTAAATCTGTACTGGAGGTGTTTATTGAAATTCTCTGGCATCTGAAGCCGCAGTTTCCAACTCTTCACACACACACTCAAATAAACACTGATGCCATTTCCAGCTTGATTAATGGATGTTGGCCCAGCTCTGGATCTACTGTATGACTGTAATGTAACCAGACAGCACAGGTAGCCATGGTGCCTGTGCTTCTCCGGGGAGAACGCAATCCATTGTTTCTAGCTGCCAAAGTATTTTTATTAACACACCCAACTACCAGCAATGAATTATGAGTTTATTCATTGAGCGGAGTGCTTCAGTTTAGGGCTGTTACAGAAACATTCCCCATTTCCTCAGTTCCCAAAGGACTGGGACCGTAAACCGCAACCTCACGTTCCCCCTCAGAGTCTGCAGAAACACTTTCTGCTCATTAACACAGATGGTCCTAAAACGTGAGTTTCTGTTTGACTTGATGTATTTACTGAGGGGCTCTGGGCAAAACAACAGGACACTTCCAGTTAAAACCAGCTGGAACTGCACCTGACAGCAGGTTGAAATAGGATGGAGGGAGGAGCGAAAGACAAGAGAGAAAACAGAAGGATGAAGGGTGACCCCCTGAATTCCACCCCTGACTGTTTTCTGTGCCTGGCAAGAGATGCCTCATTGTGTTTAAATGAATAAAGGAGAGGAATAACTCTTCCGCTTCACTACAGCTTGCACGTTCCCTTACCACCTGACCACATGTACAGGATTGCACTGGCACAGACTGGTTTTTGTTGTTATTGCCTAGCTGACAGATTTTATATAGGCTAACAGCGTATGGACAGCGCACAATTGGAAGATCTGCTAAGCCAAGCACTTCTGTGAAATTTAGCAACTGCAGATCAGGATATTAATTTAGTTAGGCTATAATTAAATATAATTTAATATTTATTGAAAATGTAGTAAAAATGAAGTAATAATTGTAATTAAATATAATACAAAATTATTATAATTAATAATATAATTATTTATTATATTAGATATTGTTTGGTCATTTGCATGACAGGTTGAGATTTCAATATCTTTTTTTATAAAAACTATACAATTTGTTATCATTTAATATAAATATTAAATAAATAATATTTTAATATAACTTGTGTAACATAATTTTCAACATCTAGTTTTAGAGTGGAAACACAATTTTGTAAAATTTTATCAAATTTGTTATAATAATATAATTCAATAATACTTGTGCAACATTAAATTATTTTATTATTTATAATATGGTTATTAAGATTTCAACATCTAGTTTTAGACTTATAAAAATGTATATTAAATTATTATCTTTATTCATAACATGGTTGTTGAGATCACAATGTCTAGTTTCATAGTAGAAACTCAATTTTGTACAATTTTATAAAAAATATTACTTGTGCAACATTATATATATATATATATTTTTTTTTTTGTTTGTTTGTTTGTTTGTTTGTTTTAAACCGTATTATAAATAATGTGATTATAAATATAATTATAAATAAAACCGTATTATAAATTATGTGATTTCGCTATCTAGTGTTATATATATAATTATAAACTTTATAAGATTAGTTTTTATATGAAATAATTCTATATTACTTGTATAATAATAAATCATTATTATTATCTTCATTATTATTTATAGCATGGTTGTTGAGTAGTAGAAACTCACTTTAATTTATCAGAATTTAATATTATTTATAATGTCATGCATGACTGAGAGTTTTAGTGGAAAATTCACAGTCAGAGCACAATCAGCAGAATCCACATCTCTTTGGTGTTTCTCTGACCTTCTCTATCCGTCTCCCGCAGGTGATCTTCAAGCGACCCGTGCTTTGATGATCGTGGGTATCATTGTGTCCATTTGCGGTCTTGGCGTGGCCTGCCTGGGCATGAAGTGCACCACTTGCGGAGCCGATGACAAAGTTCGCAAGGCTCGCACGGCCATGACAGGAGGCATCATACTGCTAGTGGGAGGTGAGCGAGAAAGCCTGTTCATGCAAGTTTACAGTAAACTGTGTTTGAACTGCTCTTATATAACAGTCACTGCTCTGTCTGTGGGTCAATGAACATCAAAGACAACTGGGTAGCTAGTGCTAAACAAGCCGGTGCTTTGAAGGTATTGGCTAAGAAAGATCCTGTGTCTTTTTTATGTTCCTACAGCCCTCTGTGCAATAGTTGCCTGTTCGTGGTTTGCCCACAATGTGATTCGAGCTTTCTACAACCCCTTCACTCCAGTCAACACCAAGTGAGCACAAGGAATTCTACTTTGCACAATTTCTGGAGCGGAATGTCCCAACATTGTTCCTGGAGGTCCCCCAAAAAGACACATTTTGGACGTCTTCCTTATCTAACACACCCATTTCAGTTCTGGGAGCACTTCTACTAGTGCTGATGAGTTCAGTTGGGTGGGTTCGATTTATGGAAAATTTTGGGAAGCATCCAGGAACAGCGTTAAGAAACACTCTGGAATTTGACCAAATGCTATTATATAGTAAAAAAAAAAAAATTCACATTTCTCATATGACTTTTTCTTCTTGTTCTTTAGGTTTGAGTTTGGAGCAGCCATTTTCATTGCTTGGGGTGGGTCATTTCTTGATGTTCTCGGTGGAGCCATGTTGGCTGCCTCATGCCCTCGAAGTAAACAAGTGTCAAAATATCCTAAAAGTAACTCTGCACGGTCTGCAAGCGGCAGCAACAAAGAGTATGTGTGACCGAGACTGCCCCCTGCTGGACAGAAGGTGGAGAACTTCTTCAACGCAATAATGAACTGAATGAAGAAGGCCGTCACTGAGAAAGAAAACGGTTTATGAACTCTATAATGTATCGTAAGAAAGGGCAGTCAGATGTCCAAAAGGTCAAATAGAAAATGTATTTACAAACTCACTGGGAGTTTTTGAAATGAAGGACTGTAGAAATCTAGTGTCTGTACAAATACTCCGAAGTTGCTTTGAGCCCTCGGTGTTTGATTGAAGTAAACAGCTATGTTGTTTTCTGTGCGTCACAGAAGTGAAACTTGGCTAGTGGGTGTTTTAAAAGTGGCCACTAGGGAGCACTATAACATGAAGGCCGATTTTATTTCCATCATCCTACAGAAACGCTAACATTTTTAATACTCTTAAGTAATTTCATGTAATTGCCGATGGTTGAGGAAGACCCTGAACGCTATTTTTATTTGCTTAACACATTTCAGTATTAACTCTCCACCTCACGCTCATTTTTTTTATCGGAACATCGTTTACTTATAAAAGCTCATCGTTAATGGCAGTATTAATTAGCTTGTTTATATATTTGTTGTACATGCTGATTTTCAATAAAGTTGACTTTCATTGTATCGTCCTGGTTGTTGTTATTAATATATTACACACAAATAGAGTTGGCTTATATTGAAATCTGATATTTACAATACAATTTAAACCTGGATAACAGATTGAAATTATATTAAAATGCATATATGTGTCCGAACATTAACAAATGCAATAGCATTACTCATGCATACTTTATTACTCCCGCCACACTGCACTCCCCCAAAACAATTTACAAAAATCTATTAATTTCCATGCAAAAATGTAGAATTCAAAAACATTAAACAGCAATGTACTTCGACCCGATCTGAGATCACTCAGAAGATTTGATGGTTCATCTCAGTCAGTATGCATTAAAGATTGCACTTCTTTCAATTCAAACCAAAATCAACAGGCACATAAAACAGTGACTGAATTAAAGATCCTTGCAATTACCAACTAATCAATGTCATTTAGAGAAACGTCAAGGTAGACCCTGGTTACCAAAGATCTTACCACATGGCGCGTAACACGTTAACAGAAATTCACAGGAAAAGGTCCTCTTTGGGAGAGGAGTCACCCAACCTGCTGAGGTTAGCTTTCTTATTCTGCATTAAAGTGCAAATTTAATAAATATAGCCCTGTTGCATTAGAGATCATCGAGAGCACTTCCAAAACCAAGAACATCAGACAGGATCATTTAGTGCTACAGAAGCACGACATCAGTGAAGTGATGGGCAAGCATTGAGTGGACAGAGAGCAAAGTCCACAGTTCTCTCGTTCGACCTTGAAGCGGTGAAAGCCTTAAAAGCTGTACAGTGAAGGGCGACGACATGTGAGAGGGAGTTTTCGTTCAATTCTCTAGGCCCGCTTTGGTGTGTTGGCCTTTTAACAGCTTTGGCACAGTCAGTCATGCATCAGGCAACAGGTGATACTCTCTGAGAAACCGGGAAGCTTCTGTTATTGTTTATGATATCATCCAAGTCCTCGTCATCAATGACCACTGTAAAAACAAGAAGAAACGCATCAATCGACAAGCTATCACCACAAGCTATCTACGAAATCTGGGCAAATGAACACAAATGACGGTGTTGGGAGTGGTTTTACTTTGTTTTAATTGCTTTAAATATATATTATATATTTATTTGCAATTGTACTCGCATCTGTTTTTTGTAGTTCACACGTAAATGGAAAGAAATGAGTTGACCAATATGCCTTAAATACAGAACTTGCATCAGTGTTTCCCAATTTAATCAAGACTTTGTGGTGACGTTCATGGGCGGTATATGAATATGAATGGTATTAGTCACAATCAATACTTCCCTATAAAGCTATTTTTAATAACTTAAAAGGATGTTCGTCAAGATGGATGGAAATTTTACAATAGTGGTTTACGTATTCTGATAGGTGCTACGAGACAGAAATAGACCTGAACCAAGTTTAGTTAATGTGGCAGAAAATAGATTTTTAGAATATGTAACCATTAGAAATCATATTTTCCTGGAGCTTTCCCAGGGCTGCATATTTAGAAAGCTTCCTTTATTGGACACACCAAGTTTAAATGAGGGAAAGGTCTGAAATGTACAGTTATGGGAAGGCTTTTAAATACAACTTGTGATTTGATATTTTGGCCTGGTGTTACGAACATCATAATGTCATCTGAAAAGCACTCACCTCTCGTAGACCGCCCGATCTGTCCGAGTTTGGGGGCTCGCTGCATTCTTCGTGGCGCAGACAGCAGGTCCGGTCTGTTTCTCCCCGCCTGTCCGTGCTCGTACGGGAGTACTGGACTTGGTTGTAATGCACCTGCCGGTGGTATGAGGTCGGGCATTTCTGCCATGCCGTACATGTCCTCCTGCTGCTGTACTTCGCTAGGTGTATTCATAAAAAACAACCGCAAGTCGTAGGTTGGCCGTGCACTTCCGCGACGCCGACAAAATGTTCGCCAATCCACCTCAACCGATCCGAAAGCAGTGTTTACAACACCTGAGGAGGGCAAAACACGGGGAAATTAAGCCACCAAGCTTTCACGAAACCCAGTAATCAATATTCGTATTAAACCACGCAATAAACAATCGGATTAAATATATACACCTCGTGTAAGTAGCTACAACTGATCGCATGCACCGGATGAGCTCGAGTATGTTCACGCCTGTCAACAACAAAGCTCTCGCTTACATGACGTTGTGCTGTAGACGAAATATATCACATGTACAAACGTAAAACAACGAAACGTAGTCTTACCTTGCGTTTGTCCGCAACGTGGACGCGGTTTACACGTATTTGTCTTCTCTGTGGATTTGTACGCTGTGTTCAGCGCGAGTCGGAAGTTGCCCACTATCTACGGCGGTGAGAGTCTGTCGTAACTCTCACTTGGGGATTTCCTTGGTCGTTTCTGCATGCGTCACTGCGAGGGAGGGCCCGAGCTCTGCCGTGCTCAGGTTGGTAGGTGGTTAATGACGGCTCGCCCACCACGTGTGGGCCCTCTAACTGTAACCTACATCTGCGAGAGCCCACGCTGGACGTTACAGCATGTTTCGCTCGCACTTTATCACTGACACGCTTTGTTTGAAAGTAATTCAAACTGCTTTATCAGCATGACATCTAACTTACCTACTGTTTCCTGTAAAATGAACAGGAAAAAGGGGGGAAGGGGTAGATTATAGATTAGAATGATAGATTATATGCCTAGATAATAAAAAATAAATAAAAAATCAGTTTGCGCTGTTTACCGGACGTATTTAACCTTGAAAAATGTTTTAGGAAAAAAGTAGCAGCATTAAAAATAATTTGCAAAAAAATTATGTTATGTTATGTCCTGGTTGAGGACATCAGGGCTCAAGTTTTTTTACAAAATAAAAAAAGACATGAATGAACAAGCAAAAGCAATTAATTAAATTTTTTTTGTTTTTAATATTTATTTATTTAATAACATATAATTTTTCATTCTGCAAAATGTGTGTAAAGCAGTTATAAACGTGTTCTCTCTTTATATACAATGTATCTATGAACTAAATCTAATTGGCATATACTGTACTGAAATATTAATTCTTTCCCATGTCTCGCAAAATGGTGTTTTATAACAAATTTCAGGAGGAGCGATTACGAACGATCGCCAGCTGCTGCCAATTTCTTTTTCCTTCGCTTTAAATACCACTTACTTCCTCTCTCTGGTATCTTTTTTTTTTTACTTCCACCGCCTTCCCCTTACCGCCACCAGAGCAGGGGCCAGACCGGAGGAGAAGGTTACCAGATTTCTCCTCTGGTTTTTCTCTATTTGGAAACACAGCCACCGTTCGCCCACTAAGCGACCTTAAAACCCCATAACATTTACATAATTTTTTTGATATTTTTGAAGACCAAAGAGAGAGAAAGGTGAAACATCCAAACATGTGGTATCTCTGAAAAGCCCTGAATGTGCTCTGTACAGGACATCTAGGCTTACAACTGTTACATGTACAGTCTGAGAAACTCACTGAAATATAATGTCCTCTCAGAGGCCGCAGGGTTTTAAGAGTGCATGAGTCCTTCTGAATATAAAGAAGGGATGGTCTTGGGAACTTACAATGGCCACTGCGTGTGTGTGTCTACAATACCTTAGGGCAGAGGTGTCAAACTCAGTTCCTGGAGGGCCCACAGCCCTGCACAGTTTAGATGAAACCCCAATTAAACACACCACATCCAGCTGATCAAGTCATTAAGGCTTATTTGAAAACTGTGGTATATGTGTTGGAGAATGGGAACTGAACTCTGCAGGGCAGTTTGACAGCCCTGCGTTAGGGTCACTTATAGCTTTAAGGGTGCTTCTGAGCACCCCTTTGCAGCCACTATGCGCAGCAGACTTCTACCCAACAGTCAAAGTGGCATAATGTCCACCATGATGCTGTTTAGTGTTTGTGTGCAAGCACCTTCTATATATGTTTTATATTTAAAAGGCTGCTTGTGATGGGCTTTAGTTCACCACGTGACTTTCTCATCATCACCTGTATTCGGTGCTCATCAGGGTATTTCAAAGATAAAAAACAGATTTATGCATCAGATGTCCATCATATCAGTTAATGAAATTACGGTATTTAACTGTAAATAAGTAAAAAAAAAAAAAGTTGCTACCGTATTTTTACAATCGATTTCAAGCAACCGCAGCTGACCGTTTTTTTACAGTAAATTTTATGGATTTTTTTTACTGTTTGTATAGGGTCAACCATATAGCCCACACTTAGCCTAATATTTACGCCAAGATTCAAAATACCATGGTGGTGTTTCCTTGTTGGTTCTTTATTTATTTATGGTTTTGTCTTTGTAGTTCACATTTTTAAAGCCCCTGGTATTGTTTGATGTTTGGGGAGCGAAAAAACATGAACAAGCCGTGCATTCAGGTGTTCACAAACATTCTTCCTAACTGGCAAACCATAGCAGGTTTGGTTTCAGTTCATTGTACGTAAATGTTTACTTTATCCAGTGTGCTCTTTGTTCTCTGTCTGTGAAGTATCGCCTTACTGTTTTATGAAATACCCAATACTGCACATAATATGTGGTTTGTTTAGTCAGAAAAACAATTTGGATAATTCTACTTTTGTTTGTATTTATAGATTTATTTATTTTTTACTTAAGTTTACTCTCCAGATGAGAGCAACAAAATCTTAATGAGTATGGTTTTGTCAGGCGGAGTGACAAATCGTAACGCAAGCAAAACAAAAAGATGCACTGTTGGCTGTATGTACAAGAGATAAATAATACAACCTAATAGTAGGTTGACCATACGTCATCTTATTTCCCTGGACATGTCCTGGTCATGAGACGGTTGAATAATAGAAAACAGTCAAAGCAATGCAAATATGCATATAAAATGAATAAAGACTGTATTAGCATGACAAGGGAACAGAGCCAAGACATTTCATGTAAGGTCAGGATATGTCGGATGTATAGACACTAAAACAATGTTTCATTTAAGGTTTCATGGTTAGTAAGAAATATTTATGGACAAATGCTTGCAAATTTGTGACCCAGGTTGGTGTTAACGTATGCCATATAGACCAAATAAACCGTAGTGTAATCTTTTGTAAGCTAGTGATTCACCACAGCTGATGTGGCAGTTATTCAGTCCCACACATTGCGATCTGACAAGATCAGCTTTATCAGATTTAACATGTTTTCTCACGAGTGTTGTTGTTTAGACCGGAATAAACAAGCAATATCTCCTTTTTTCATTCAGGTGAAATTGTGGTATGCGCCGTGAACATGTTGAGACTCATATATGGCGCTAAACTTAAACCCTCATGAATAGTTCAGGGTATAAAAGCGGGTGAAGTGAGATAGGAGAAGGGGAGATAATCATTACACAAGGGGATAAAAGGAAGGACTTTCAGAACTTTCCAATAAGCCGCAGCAGCACCAGCGTCAAGATGTCCAAACCAATTTGTCTCCTGCTTGCCTTGGTGATTCTGACCGCAGTTTTGTGCAACAACTCAGGTAATTTCTGCGACAGTCTACCTGTACATTGCTTGCACCGTTTGTTTTCTCATGAATAAGGAAAATGTTTGTTTCAGTATTAAAATGTATCCTTTAAATGCGAGACTAATGTCACCTATATCGCCTCACAGCCTTTTCACTGAGGAGATCGACTTGGAAACATTTTGCTGCTTGTGGCTGCAAAAGTAAGGAATAAATATTTTTAGCCAAAACTTGGTGTAGTATTAATATGGATGACCAAATTCTTTAATTGTATTAAATGTAATAAATCTCTCTCTTTAGATCATTTTGGGAAGGGACTACAGTGTAAACAGAGTCTCAACAGAGGAAACAGTGAAATTGTGAAGTGTATTTGCAGGCACTCAGATATACGTAAGTTCAACGATATTGAATTTTAAGTATGTTACGTTAACAATTGTCATCAGTCATTATAATAAATCAGTTTGTTTTGTTTTTTTTGCACAGATTTTACTGACGCCTCCACGAAACCATTTGCACGGATGTGCAGAAGACTTTCTATTTCTATTCCTTTGTGATCCGATGTAAATTGTGCCGCTTTATAGAGCTACAGCATGATTATCACTTATCAGGCTCAATGTTTAAACTTTCTATTTCCTTTAATGCAATCATAAAATTGCTCTGATTATTTTGCTTGTATCATTAAGCGACATGATAAAAAGCACAAACTGTAGAGATGTGTCGTTTTTTTCTTGTGTGTTGTTTAGATTGAAGTTAAACAAGCATAATTCTATTATATATGTAAACTCATTTATGCCGTTTATGAACGATTCAGAGTACAGAAAGTGATGAAGTGGAAATTGTGCCAACATGCATAACCAACATGCATGAGGAATTTTCATACAATCACAAAAATGCTTTGATTTCAACAATGTTACAATTGTGATTGGTTGATTGCATGATCATACAGCAACACAATGAAAGTGTGTAAAGCACAAACTGTAACGGGGCTTGTCTTCACTTTACGTTTTCTCTTGAGTGTCGATGTTTTCTTGTTTTTTATGATAACATAAAAAGATTGCATTCGTTATCTTTACTGGTCATCTTTGTTTACTTTGTTTAACTGTAAGTGTCTTTGGCCAGATTTAGACTTTATTTGAAGAATTATGCATGTTCTAACAAGCTCAGGTTTGGACCCAAAAGTACATTTTTTACTCCTGTATCTGTAGCGCAAATCTCTCGAGGTCTGAGATCTTCCTCCCATGTGATGCTTAAATCTGTTGCTCAGCATTTTAACCCCTTAGCATAGCAAAATCTGATAATAGGGTATCAGTTTTCACGACAACAAAGATTTCCTGGAATTTCCTTTCAATTAAATGGTTTTATCGTTCATTCAGTACTTCAGTCTTTTGCTCGTTTACATCCATATTACTTTAGAGTTTGCATAAGTGTGTTTAACAATGAAATGCATGGCGAACTACTATTATTCGTTTTACATTTTGGATTCAAATGGAGATGATTCAATTACACGTCTCACTTAAATTGCATAGTTGTCTGTGACTTTGTATTTTGAGCTCCTGAAGCACAATGATGACCTTGAACCATTCAATGAGTTATATTCATGAGCATGTACAATTTTGTTTACTAGTCATCAAACTCTTGAGAACCAAAGAACTGCAAGAATACTAAGGGATAGCTTGTTTTAACATCTGAAGTTATCATTACTGGTGCTGGAAGAAAATGAAATCCCCCTAATAGATGAGGACAGCAGTGAACAGTTATTTATTCTCTGACTTTGGTTTCTGTAGGCCTACATAAAATATCAACAGGTATCAATTTATGCTGTTGTTCACTCTTTTCAGTATCACAACTGATACAGATATATCGTGTCATTTACCTTTATACACTCTCAGAAATAAAGGTACAACAGCTGTCACTGGGGCGGTACCTTTTAAAAATGTACATGTTTGTACCTAAAAGGGTCCATTAACCCTTGTGTTGTGTTAGGATTGCTGTCACACCCCACCTCAAATAATTGCTTATAAATCACACATTATGCTAAATTAACTTTTGTTTTCATTCATTTAGGACTGGTTTCGTGTTTCTATGTGCATCTGATTAATCGCACGCCTAATTTATCTGAGAGTATGTAACTGGTTTCTTGAATAAAAAAATAACTTTTATGAAAAATGTTCACAATATTAACTGTTTATTGCACTAGTGTGTGTTAATGTTTAATCAGGAAGTTTGCTTTCAAATGCTTTTATTTTGTACAAAATTGCAAAAAGGACAAAAACAGCGTAATTCTTATTCTCGAAGTTTAAAGCTTTAATGAAAAAAAAAAAGATTGCGCAACCACAACTTCGGTGGTGATATGCATTAAGTATGTAAATGACCTTTGAACAGAAGAAACCGCATGGTGCTCTTTTTCTTAGCATCAGTTTTCATCAGTTGAGAATGTCTTGTGTTGTGAATGAACTTACTCCCGGTTTTTGGAACCAGTATACCTTGAGTTTAGCAGATATTAAATAACCTTGCTTTCTGGAACAGCCCCAAGTAATAATGTCACTATGCAGAGAGTCGGCACCCCCCTGCAGCTGAGAGTGGTACATTCCCAACCCTGCCCAGAGGATGGCAAGTGGAGCACTGGACTTTGTGAATGCTGGGGGGATATAGATGATTGTGAGTGTCCATACACTGCACTAACGGCAGTCATCATCATCATCATCATCATCATCATCATCTCGTACACATGCATATCCTTTGTGTGTGAAGCGACATCTGTGTGTGTTTACAGGTTGCTGTGCATTTTGGTGCTTGCCTTTATTTGTTTTCAAGACAAGCAGGACGGCAGGGAGATGCCCCTGTCTGCCCCTGCTGGACGGTGTTGATGTGGAACGCCAGCATCACTGGCCACTACATGTTCAAATGCTGTGACAAGAAACAAAAACACAATCGTTATTTAGTCATTTATTTAGCTATGTTAGTGTTATAGTATATAATATTCACCAGATTTCCTTTTGGAAGTGATTTATAACCGTTATGCAAGCATGAATACTCTTACACAAAAAGACACCCACACACGCAAACATCCACGCACATGACCCAATGCCCACACATACACTTACGTTCCACCCATATGACCCTCTTCCAAAACCAAGTGAATTGGCTGCGATAAGCATCTTTTCTCATCACCAAACTAACTGAAAGTTCTTCTGAAAGCAAACACCCACAACACAAACCAGTGCGCCGTGACTGCATGAGTACATTACAGAGTACATGTGACATGAAAAATCCTTTTTGTTGCAGAAAGACTTTTTAATGTTACTACAGTTACTTTTCACCTAGCGTGTTAATAACATATCTGATATGTAGGCTTCTTTATACATGCTTATAAAACCCCACACATGATTACTGCGTAAATGTGGTACGAGTTGTTCTCAGTACGAACGTTTTCAGTACGAAGGTTTTTGATCAGTCATGAAAACGTCCATACGCACATTTCACGCAAAATGAGACCCATTGTTTCTTACGTGAACCATATAAAAGATTATTTGAGAAATCTCCAGTGTACTCAATTAGAACTATTATTACATTGCTGAAATAATACTCAATTTAAAAAGTTGTACTTCAGTAAAAGTACAAATTAAAGTACTAGTTACTTTTCAACAACAAAAAAAGGTTTGCATATATAAAGCTCTAAAACCTTGCTGACTAATGTTTTAGTGCACGGTTGGATAGCAGTGGTTAAGAATATCTGAACACTTAACTGTGTATTATATACATCCTCAATGTCATATAAAAAATATATATTTATTATATTAAAAATTATAATAAATAAATAAAAATTATAATCTTTATACTGAAATACCAGATGGTCAGACAGCAAAGTTTTTTGTTAGTTTTTTCCAGTGTATTATTGACTTGCAGTTTAACTGTTTATCACAAAAATTACAAATGTGCATTAATGTGCACTAAAAAAAGTAAGAAGTGCACAAATCAAGTAAGTAGGGTCATTTTCATGACAAGCTTAATCATTTTCAGTACCATTGGGAAAAACTACTACATAATGTAGTACATGTCATCCATGCAGTTTTTGAGTGGTTTAAGTCTACTAAAAAAGACATGTTCGCTTTATATGATAAACAGATTTTCATAAAGGCTTTTATTTATATACATATACATTTTGATCAATTACCATTACTAAAATCTCTCTTAAACATTTACTCATTCTGTGTATTTGCATCTTTAAAATAGGATAACTTTGTCACAAAAGCTTACAGCACAAGGAGTAATGATGTCAAATTTGATTTCAAACTGAACTGAATTAAAAAAAATAAAAATACAGTGCTAAAATTATTTTAAAAAATGGCCTTAATTTAGTTGAGGTATTCAAAACATGACAACAGCAGTGAATTAAGAGTAAAATATATTGTTTTAGATAAATGAAACATCAGACGCCTTTGACCTAAATGTCTGTACAATGTGATGCAGTTAGAAAGATTAGGATATTTAGATGTACAAATTATACAAATATCCCATTCCAAAACATTTCTAGCATACTTACATTGTAAAGAAATTAAAGTTTGATTGAAAGACTTTCTGCATTTCACTTCACAGCCAATAACATCTCCAGCAGTATTCCCATCAGACAGGGTTGATCTAAGTTTGATTCTGGATTAAAGAGAAGCCATTTCTATTCTAAAAGCACAAATATATGACGGCTGCACACAGTCTGCGCTTGCACAAGCAATATAAGATATATATTTAATATAATATATATATTCATTTGTGTGTGTTAGCCTTATTTGAGACTTCAGACAGTTTTCTGCCATTACAGGACCGTATTCTCATGTTACAATAACGAGCTAGCCACATTTGCACGGGAATGATTAATGTATGCGGAATACCTGTAATCCCGTGTGGACATTCAGACTGTGTGATTTCCAAGAGGACGCGAGGAGAGAGCTAAATGTATGTGTACGTTCATGCACCGCAGCATAGTGCTCGTTGGCTTAAAGCAGCGATATGTAACTTTTTCCTTGTTCAATATTTGCTAAAATGTACATCATGAATTCTGCTTTCAAGCTGCCTATCTCTCTTATCCCGAATCTCTACGGTACAGTTATAATAAGTGCTTATATTCAAGCTATTTTATCCTGGCCAGGTCACCGCTGCGGAGTAACACATACTTGCATGAATCGCCATAGACAGAAACATGGAGAAGTAGCTCCGGTTAGATTGTTCTTCATCAGCTTTTCCTGGTTTAGATATCACTGCTTTTATTGGTCCGTTTACGATTGGATATTTTATTGGCTGCTGAAATGCATCAAAGGTTTGAATATCAATTAAAAATGTGGGCGTACTCGGTAACGGAGTGTGATTTAAAATTAACGAAGTAGATTATTAAGCAAAATTTGTGCTTAAGTAAAAGTAAAAGTACAGCTTTAAAAATATACTCCAAATAGTACAAGTACGCGAAAAAACTACTTAATTAAAGTAACGTGAGTCAGGGCAGGTGGCATAGGCAGTATTGGCAAATGCTAAGGGCGCTGTACATCCAGGGGGCGCCAGAAATGGAGGAAGAAAAAAAGTGTCACTTCCACTTAAAACTAGTTGGTATTATGACTTCAGAAAGGAATAGACCCTTTTACAGCCCACGTGATCATTTAGTTGCGCGCATTTTGGCAACGGAAGTGGTGTTGTTCCTCACTGGCTCTAACGTGTTAGCAACAAAAGTTTATCGAAACGGTTTCCCAGCATCAAAATATCTGGTTGTTGTGTCACCCGAAATCTTGCCTAGGGCGCCAAATTGGTTAGAGCCGGCCCTGAGTGAGTAATTGCAATTCCACCACTGGAAATCTCAATTCTTTTAATTTTTTTTTTCATCTCTTTTTCTTTGTTTGGGAAAATTACCCCTGTAGTACACTACTGAACAAAATCTTAAGATTAGGGAAAACATTACAAGTATTAATATTTCACTCCGGTGGATCGTAAACTGGTTGTAAGTTCTGCTTCAATATGCCAAAAGAAGAAGAGGCAAGTTAATGAAAACTGCATTTAAACTCAAACAGGACCACAGTCTTAAAAAGTTAAAATATGCACAAAAATATGGCTTTCATGACATTGTTCTTCATGCAGTAACACTGTCATGATCTCCTGATGGTAAAGGCAAGAGGCTTTTCTGTGTTTGAGTGTGTCAGGATTGTTGAGCCACATGAGCAACGCTTCACTCAACAAGCCTTCACTGCCGAGGTTGGACACAGTAAGACAGTCATGAGATCCTGAGAGTTATCTGACATAAAAGTCAAGTAGTGTAACCAAAAAGGATCACGGAAACATGCAGGATGGTCCAAAAGAGTGTCGTTATTCACCTGGAAGATGTCCTTCATCATGAACTGCAGCGTTGTCCCGGTGAAAGACCTAGTCATTGCAACACAAGGGCCCTCAGTTAAGAGGGATGCCCCTGCAACATATGTGCATAGCCAGCTGCCGTGACACCCCTGCACAACCTGAAGATCTATCTCACTGAAGAAAAAAGCACCCCAAATAACGATGGAGCCTCCTCCACTGTATGTGTATGAAACAAAGATGAGAAAAGTGAAATGCTTTTGATGTGTGTACTTCATTACACCACTAGATGGAGATGAATTACATTTTTGTGATTTATGAGGTAATGTTTCACAAAAATATTCAAAACAAGGGTTGAGAGTGAGGTCATTCATTTAGTCTGCAAGAGATTCATGTTAAAACAGTATTAGCTTTCAGGATACCAATATCACTCTGGCATCTTTTCAACTACCTCTCTCTCTCTCTCTGTCTCTGTCTTACTCCCAGGGTTATGTGTGCAGTGACTGTTTTTATCTGTAGTCCTGGTGTCAGATCTCCCGAGAGATTAAGAGACGGGCAGCTGTGTGGGCCAATGCCAGCTCTTTATCATCCTCTAAAGCCCAGTACACACCACTGCTGGATCTCGTCTAGTGTGATTGCTTCTGATCACAACAGATTGATCTTAGTTCAGAACATGATCAAAATAATCCCTTATTACGACATAAAATAATAAATACCAATGTGACTGAAACTTGAATACTTCTATTTCAGGAAAAAGCTGACAGATGGGATTGGTATGGGTGGAAAAGCTGTAGACGACTAGCTATTGAAAGAGAAGCTTAGCTGGTAACAAGTCTGACAAGCTCAGTTCAATTAAAAGCAATTGTGGTAAAAATAAATAAATAAATGTACTCATAATTGCCCATTCCTGTGATGTGATTAAGCTCTCTTTTTTCCCACATTTTATTATAGTACGAGTATATAAAAAAATATACTAAATAAACTAAATAAACTCATACGTTTCACTGTTATAAAAAACAATAAAGTACAAAATAAATAAAAATCTAAATTAAAACAAATATTAAGAATGATTGCATAAAATAATAACACAAAAAGTTATTACAATTTTTAAATGATTTTACATGAATTATCTCGAAACTGTCTCCTGTAAAAATATAAATACATGCACTCCAAAGATGGACATTGTTAGGGGACAAAAGGTCAGTCATTAATAATTTTAATCACTAACTTCATCTCTATTGTTTACATTTTTATTGGGTTTGTTGTTGTTTTTGTATAGTTCACCATATAGGTGCTATTTTTATTAATTTATTTTCTTCTTTTTTGATCATGTGAATATTATATTCTTATTAAATATCCCACTTTTTCAAAATTAATAAACAACATGGGAATAGGAAAGCAACACATGACCTTGTTAAGTAGTTCTGCTGTTAGCTGTTGATGCACGTGTACATTTGTCCAGCTAAATTCTAGGGGTGCCAATAATTGTGGCCAACATGTATTGGAGAAAAACATTTATTTCACAATGAGTTTTTCTCCCCATTTTCACTAGTTTTACTTCAGAATTGTGTGATTTTTTTGAATGAAAGATCAAAAGGATAAACAATGCAGATTTATATCCACAGCCACCTTTGCTCAGATTTATCCAAGGGTGCCAATATTGTTTATATATTCACGACTCTTTTAAACACTCTTAAAGGAGAAGTTCACTTTAAAAACAACCTTTTCAACGTAATTGCGTATTACATTACATCACCAACGCGCATCACAGAACTGAGCAAGGCGAGCGTTTGTGCTTATAAAACCTAAACTTTTTTATTTATTTTGGAAATGACCGATCGTTTCGCTAGATAAGACCCTTATTCATCGTCTGGTATCGTTTA
>JAUMHR010000052.1:1625227-1635420 GCA_032361145.1 Enteromius fasciolatus | reverse complement strand
ACTCCTTTTATGTAAAGCACCTTGAATTACCACTGTGTATGAAATGTGCTATATAAATAAACTTGCCTTGCCTTGCCCTGCCTTTAGGTGTAAACGTAGCTTTTGAAAAGGTACCGCCCCAGTGACAGCTTTTGTACTTTTGTTTCTGAGAGTGTGAAGCTCTCAGTGTAATCACATGCAATTGATGCTGGAAAGTTAACTTTCCTCATGGAATGTATCTGCCTAAAAGTTGGCATCAGCTGCTCTGAATTTCTAAAGATAGAAATCAGCATCAATCAGAAAAAAAACTCTTCTCGGTGGACCTCTATTTTTTTTATCATTACGCAACCATAGACCACAGTAGAAATTACATTAAAAAAATGTGTCTGGGCTTTTCATTTCCTCATCTTATTACATGAGCTGTTTTTAAGTAAACTTAATTAAACATTTCTGAGCAGCTAATCATGATTTGCTTCTTTACAGGGTGGGTTGGCATCCGACTGCATGCATGTGACCTTTTGCAACATTTGCTCCTGGTGCCAAATAGCAAGGGAATTAAAAAGACGACGTACAGTTCACATGGTAGTTAATCCTCAGCCTGCAGTCTTAGCCATCCCCCCAGTGGTGGTTTCTCCACCACAACCTGTTATTACTACTCAGGTAACAACAAGAGTGGGTTAACTGCTGATCTCATTAGATTAATCCACTGTAGATGTTGGCTGTGACTGTCCGTTGGTGTTACGATCTGTGTTTTAGTTTCGTTTTTATGTCTTTCTGTTTTGGTTTTGGGTTAGTTTCCACGTGTTTGTCCTTATTCAGCTTTTCTAATGTGCTTATTAGTTGATTAGTTTCAGTCTGTGTTTCCCCAGCGGTTGTCTGTTATGGCATTACTTCTGTGTGTACTTAAGGTCTTTGTTTCTGAGTTTCTAGTGTCAGTCGTGTAACTTTTTCATTCCTTACCCTCCATGTTTTCTGAGTTTGTAATTATTAAAATACTGCTGATTATATTCTATGTCTCCTGCAATATCCATCTCCCTGCCTTGCACCATAACAGTACGACGGACCGCAAACCGACCATCATGGCTGAGTATAGGCTTTGGCGTCTGCGGCAGAGTGGACGAACATTGCAATGGTATGTGGAGGAGATCGCCACCAAACTGAGCTGGCAGTGTGTTTTCGGGTTGGGACTGGACTTTGATCTTATTAGTCATGAGATTCCTACGCGTGCTTTTCTTTGAGTTTATTCTTCGTGTCCTAGATGTAAGTGGTTCCAAGTTGACTTTAGAGGGAAGATAAATGATTTATCGTCCAGTCCTTTCCGAAAACCACTAAACCTCCCACCTAAATCCTCCACATACCAATTCAATAGCTCCATGTTTTCTGAGTTTGTTATTATTAAAATGCTGCTGACTATATTCTACGTCTCCTGCGATCTCCATCTCTCTGCCTTGCACCATAACAATTGATGGATGAAGAGATTGTTTGAAACAATGTTGGATTTGGACATTGACTTTGAAGACCATGTATCATAATTTACCTAAATGCATAATCATATGTACAGTTGCACACATATTCATTTCATTTTAATCAAATCTGCAGTTTGCTGTCAGGACAAGGCGGCACCCATACAAGTCTGTATTTCTCGGCGAGCTCCAAACATAACATGAGTATTCCCAAAGGCAGAATGTTTTTGTACCAGGTGATATTAACTATAGAAAGTAACAGAGGAAAGAGGAAGCTGTGGCTTTGTGATAAAGTCCATGAAGTGAGTCATAGCCCTGGAGCAATATTCACCAATTACACCTGCCTTTGTTACTTTTGGCAGCTTGCCTCCTCTTTTAAACTTCTCACCACACCAAACCACTCTGAATGCTTGAGATCCTTCCAATGTAAGTTATCTTCAAGTTGTTTGTATTGTGTCTTAATTAGATGATTTTTCTCTTCTTTTTCTTTTTTTTTGGGGGGGAGACTATTTGAGACTTTTTCGTGTGGCTAAAAGTTATTACATTTCGTCTTGCTCACTTGGATATGAAAATAAGTTTGAAGATGAAGATTAAGGATAACCATAATTAAAAGTTGTTCCCGTTTATTTTAAACAGAAACCAAACCATAAATAAACATGAAATACTAATTCTGTTGACTTCTGTTGACAAGTGTCTAAGTAGCACCGGACACTTGAACTTTGAACAGTAGCCAAAGCAGGGGAACAGAACGTTCTGTTCTTCTTAAAAATGCACACTGATCATCAGATAAGATGTTTTTTTTTGCTAATCTTTTCTCAATATGTTTTTAAACCATTTTGTTTTGTAGTGTTTTTTTAAGCCTCCCTATGGCAATACATTTGATTACAAGATTTTTAAACTGCATATTTTATGTGAATATTTGTTTAACGTCAAATCACAAAAAAAATCTGTGTGAAAATTACAACCATAAATGGATGGATGTATTTATCGAGTTAGTTTTGTTTTTCTAACTCTTTGGCAAAATATTTTTTTTCTGGTTTTAGGCATAGATATAATGATTTTATTTGTGTTATTGTATTGGTGATTGTGTAAATCAAATATAATTGATAAATTTGCATGTTATAAATGCATGAAATGAATCTGAAGTACAAACTGAACAGTACGGAACAGAATACAGAACTTTAGAATGCCTGCAAATGAACGAATAAATGCATTTCATTCTCGAAGTAACCAATCCAAGCTGTTTTCTGGCAAACAGAGCCTTGTGTGAGCTGAGTGTTGATAGCCCTCCTTTGACACTTTCTTTTGCTGTGCCCCAGTTTTGCCTCGCGACTCGGTTCAGAACCTGAAACTTCACATTGACTCAAATTAGGGACAACTCCGAATCACTGAAGACGTTTTGCATTATTCTCTCTGATTGAAAACCGATCCAAATTTCTGACCACAGGCCACTTTAGATCTCAGGTTACAAAGTTTGTGAAGTCTAGTGGTCTAGTGAAGGCAGTCTTTCGCTTGTTTTGGTGTGCCGTATACGGTGTGGCTTGATATGATCTTATCTGTGTCAAATGCGTCCGGTATAAATTGCAGAAATCCAAAGTTTGTTTTGGCAGTGTTTGCACCAGAGAGCCGGAGCATCTATCATTTTGGCCGAGTCTTACAAAAGGTACAGTAAAGCTTCCTGATGTTTTAGTTCACCACATAATATTGTTAATGCATTAAAAAAAGATCAGTAGAAACTAATGTGCTAAAACCATTCAGATGATTTCATAATGTGTTATCATAATGTTTGAATGGGCACGTGGCAGAATATAACTTGTCGAAAAGCCTCTTAAAGGCATGCAGTTTTTTTGTTGTTGTTGTTAAAGGGTTAGTTCAGCCAAAAATAAAAATTCTGTCATTAGTTGCTCACCCTCATGTCATTCCAAACAACCTTTGTTCATCTTCAGAACACAAATTAAGATATTTTTGATGATATCAGAGAGCCATCTGACCTCTGTAGAGAGCAATAAATCTGAAATGATCCAGATGCAGAAATGTACTAAAAACACTGGTAAAACATCCGTGGATCAACTTTGCCGTGCTATGAGAATACTTTTTTTATGGACAAAGAAAACAAAAGTAACATAAGCTATACCGTTCTTCTCCCAATGTAGCACATACGCAAGCTTTAACGTATTTGACGTAATCTGCCTTGTTTGCATCCAGGTGAAAGCACGCACATGTGCGTAACTCGAGGCTGTTTGTGCTTCGAGGAAAGCGCACGCATGCGTTGGGATACGTCTTCCGCCATTTTAGAGAGCAAGACAAGGAAGAAGAAAGGTAGAGTGAAATTAGGTTATTTTTGTTTTTATTGCACAGAAAATATTCTCCTAGTGTCGCAAAACTTAAGAGCAACTTTAACCATTTTTTCGCTATGTTTCTGGATCTGGTATAATTACAGGTGTATTACTGTCGGTGGAGGGTCTGATTGCTCTCAAAATATCTTCATTTGTGTTCCGAAGACGAACAAAGGTTGTTTGAAACGACCCGAGGGTGAGAAATTTATGACAGAATGATCCTTTTTGGGGGAACTAACCCTTTAAGGATTATTAGGGTATTTAAGGTCATCTGTTCTGCTGAGTGTGGATGTTTGCGCTGTAAATCCACAGAGAGAGGGCAGATAGATGGAGAGAGGAAGCCAATGGGAGGAGCTGGAGGGAATGTGGGATTTGAGAAAGAGAGAAAGAGACAGTTAGGACTTGGCTATTAAGGATGAGACAGATATTTTGCACTGAACACTTAAGGACTCTTCTTACAAATGCAAGGTCTGGAGATTGACACGGCACAGAGTATCTGGTATCGTTTGTTCCAGCTCCCAAATGGATTAGTTTCTAAAAACCCAAACAGGTAAATCCAGTAGGGATGTAGATGCAGGACGAATGCAATACAATAACAAAAATGCTTTCATTCTAATTTGAAATGAGCTATTTCCTTTAAATGTGTTGTTAATGGTATTTTGAAAGTGTATTTATAAAAATGTAATTGTTCCAGTTAGCTTTTACTGTTTATGTAGCTTATATATGTTGATACAGTTTTTGTATATTTATATATATATATATATATATATACAGTACTGTACAAAAGTCTTGGTTTTAAAAAATGGTTCTGGTTTAAAAAAAATGGTTTAAAAAATCTTTTGCGGTAGCGTGTCAGTTTGAAATATCAGTTTACATGGTAACACTTCAGAATAGGGGTCTAAAATAATGCATTAGTTAAGCATTAATTAATGGTTAATTTGTTAACATAAGCAAAAAACACACTAATTAATGATTAAAATGTTAAGTTAATAATTAATTAGGCTACTAGTATGTTTTGCTCAAATAATGCTTGAGCAAAAACACACTACTAATTAATGATTAAAATGTTAGGTTAATTAATAATTAAAATTATTAGTGTGTTTTTGCTCACCTAATGCTTAATTGTGAACAAATTAACCATTAATTAATGTTTAACTAATGCATTATTTTGGACCCCTATTCTGTTACCGTTTACATTTCCAAACATTATTTTGTCATTAATTGTAATAATCCAGTGAGATTATTGTCTGACAAAAGCCAGCGCTCCACACAGAGATCTGATCTGATCATCACCAGTCTGTCTGGAACGACATGAAGTAACAGAACAAACTGAGACAGACTCAATCCAGAAGAACTGAGCCAACGACTCCAAGATGAAGAAAAAAACCTACCTGGAAAGCTGCAGTACTGTTCAAAGTTTTAGACACTCGTGTAAAAATGCTGTAAAATGAGAATGCTTTCAAAAATAATGCCATAAATAGATTTCATCTATCAATTAACTTCTATTAAAGTGCCCCAATCATGTCATTTTAAAGGTTGCTAATTTTGCTTTATGAATGTCTTAAAACAGGTTTACATGTATGTAAGGTCAAAAAACAAAAATAGAAATAGATTTAAATAGATTTAATTTTACCCCATTTCTAAATGATTCGTAAACGACTCGTGTGAAGCAGTTCGAAGAATCAGTCTGTCTAAACCCCGCCTCTGCGTGAGCTCTCACTGCTGTGATTGGTCACATGGTGCAATCCTTTATGACTGATCTACCGCCATCTTTCTGACATTACTAGGGATGCTTTCAGAGAGCATACATCAAACACACTCGTTTAGGCGAATGTGAGCTGACTCTTTTTTTTTGATAGACAATCACTTCATTTATCGTGCACTGACAGTATCACAACTTTGCATATAGTTTATGTTCACATACAGCTACATGGCACACTGCATGGAAGATCATATTTGAAATGGCATAATAGGGGCACTTTAACTAAATCAAATAAATATTTGGTATTACAGCTTTTGGTAAAACAGCTTCTGTTTCCCGAGGTACACTTGCCCAGTTTTTCAGGTAGCTTTCCAGGTAGGGTTTTTTATTTCATCTTGGAGTAACCCACTAAAAAACAGTTTTTGTTGGTGAAAATACTAGTGGCCTAAGACTTTTGCACAGTATTTTTACTTATATATTGAAATTTTAAACAAATTAGAATATTATTAGGATTTAATAAAATATATTGTTAGTTATTATTATTTTAAATGATTTCCTAGTTATCTAGTAGAAATGTGTCCAAATCATGACTCCTTGAGAACTCCCAGAAGAATTTTCTGTTTATATTTGTAATATTGGAAACATCTTGCATTCTCTGTTTCTGTTTTTACAGCTGTCTGAAAGATGAAGTTCAAACAGCTATCTGCACTCACTTGCCTCTTCTTTGGGGTCTGCTGCTGTCTTGGTGGAAATATCCTGGTGTTCCCCGAGGACTGCAGCCACTGGGTGAACATGAAAGTCATTTTGAGAGAACTCCACAGCCACAATCATAGCCTTACCGTGGTGCGTTCGTCTAAAAGTTGGTATATCAAAGAGAATCCCTCTTTCTACAGCACCATCACGGTCAACCCAGCGGAGGTGGAAGATGTGGGCGCTGACTACTTCAAGAGGTTGATAGAGAGTTCACTGGAGCTTCATAAAATGCCGCCTTTCTTCCGTTTCTTTAAACAGCAGCAAGATCTTGCCAAAGTGCTAAAGGTATTTCACACTGGAGCGCTTCGAATGGTTTCTGTCATTCTGGAAGATGCGGCGCTTGTCAAACGCTTGCGAGAAGCTAAGTTTGACATGCTGCTAACAGACCCTGCGTTCTCAGCCGGTGTCCTGTTAGCCAAATTTCTCCACCTCCCCATGGTTTACAATGTGCGTTGGCTAAACACAGGGGATGCTCACATGCAAATTGCACCCTCGCCTCCGTCTTACGTCCCAATGTACAATTCGCTGCTCCGTGACCGAATGACCTTCCTACAGCGGACAGAAAATTTCCTGCGCTATCTGTTTAGCCTTCTCCAGGAGAGGTACACCATCTTGCCTATTTACAGTGAACTACTTGAGCGCCATTTCCCGCCTGGCGCTGATCTTCGGTCAATGCTGCAATCTGCTGACATTTGGTTGATGAGAGTGGACTTTGTTTTTGAGTTTCCACGGCCCTCCATGCCTAACGTTGTCTACATAGCTGGCTTTCAATGTCATCCGGCTCAAGCCCTTCCTGCAGACCTGGAAGAGTTCATGCAGAGCTCTGGAGAGCACGGAGTAGTGATAATGTCCTTGGGAGCAGTAGTTGGCGCTCTTCCATCAGCGATCACAGAGGCCATTGCTACAGCCTTTGCTAAGATCCCTCAAAAAGTCTTGTGGCGGTTCCACGGGGAACGACCCTCCACTGTGGGAAACAACACTTTACTACTAGAGTGGTTTCCTCAGAATGATCTCCTGGGCCATCCAAAGACTCGTGCATTGGTAACTCATGGGGGCTCCAATGGTATGTTTGAAGCTATTTACCATGGCGTCCCCATTTTAGCTTTGCCGCTCCTGTTTGACCAGTTTGACAACGTTCTCCGGCTGCAGGTTCGAGGGGCTGCTCGAGTTCTCCAAGTCGCAACACTTACATCACAAGATTTCCTCGAAGCCCTCAAAGACATCCTTGAGAACCCGCTGTACCGAAGCAGAATCCGCGAACTCTCCGAGCTGCATCGCGATCAACCCTTGACTCCTCTTGAAAGCGCCGTCTTTTGGATCGAGTACGTTATTAGACACAAAGGAGCCGCTCACCTTCGCCCAGAGGGCATTAACTTGCCTTGGTACTCTTATCATAGCCTAGATGTGTTGGCTTTTCTGCTGACTCTCACTATGATGGCTGTTTTGACCTCGGTATATGTCTGCAAGCTTTTGTGTTGCAGGAAGTCAGTCAAAAAGAGGAAGATGGAATGAATTGAGCAGGAGCTCTTTCTGGAAAGCTGATGAAACGCTGAATTAAATGCAGCATCCAAATATTAGTTTGTTTGTTTTTAGTTAGTGTTGTTGCATATCCAACTCTGTTACAAGTCGTTTTTGTAGCATGGTGCTAGCAACATGTCATGGGTTCTGTCATCAGAGGAAGCTTGCACTGATCAGATGTAGTATACATTTGAATGCAATCTGATTAACTTTAGATATAAGTGTCTGACAAATGCATGAATGTAATAATATGTAAATGGAAACTCACACTCCTTTGTTTTATTACTATGACAACCAGTCTTCACAAAAACAAATGTGCAAGAGGGAAAACATCTCACCTGGGAACGCTTGTATGCAATGCCAGAAATGTGTTTCACAATACTTTAGCATCATCAGTGCCAGATGATATAGCAACAAGTATATTTCTAATTTTATGGTTTTATGGTTATGGTTATATTTGTGATTGCCAGATCAAAACTTTTATTTTCTTCTTCTTTAATCAGGTTCTTTAATCAACCTAATCTAGTGCATGTATAGAAGCAAGCAACATGCATTTTAGTGTCAACCTTGATATTGTGCCTTCTCCCACTGTGAATGTGTTTTAAATCATCATTAAAAGTTAAATTGCCAACTTCTTTGCTTGTTTCGGTTTTAATTCATGTCCTTGTATTTCTTATCTCAGGTCATGCATTCCTTCCTGCCTTCATTTATTTACCACATCTTCACATCTTCAAAGAATAAAAGATGCAATCCCACACACTCTCTATACTACTAAATATCCAAGTTTATCATCACAAGCAACATTTCCGTCCACCGAACTTCTTTGTGCATATGTGAGACATCTACAGAAATAAAGCCTCCACTTATGTTAACTCTCTTAACAAACGCTTATGTTTCAAATTTAATCATGTTCTAATGAATTTAACTAAGCATGCAAGACATGCATCACAAAACCAAAATGTCCCTAGATTTACTTTGGTCACTGGTTTTTAAAACTTCTATTGTTAGGGAGCTTTGCTTTTACATTGTTTAGATTCAAAATTGCAGCACGGGCCAGTAAGCTAGAGCAGTGGGTGTCACAGGGGACTGTAAGGGTGTTACAGCTTGTCTCTCAGTGGCCCTTCCGTCTAAAAGAACAGCCTGGACTTTCTCATATCTTTGCCTCACATAATAGTCAGCAAGCAGGAGGGTGTTTTTGTTCTGAAGGAGAAAGGCTTCAGGATGTTGCTGCTCAAAAGCAGTAGAAGTGGCTTCCTGCTGGGGGAAATGATCAAAAAGCCCCTGGTTGGACACGGCAGAACTTTCCGCTCTAATGCATACACAGGTTAGTATACATGTGGTGGAGCTGGACGTGCAGATGAAGCTCTCTGGAATTATACCAGGTGAGAATATTGAGCTTTATAGTCATAGGTTTGGGGATAACCAGTTTTTTTTTTTTTTTTTAATTGCTGTGGAGTCTCATGACAGACGTTTATAGTATTGTGTGACATTTCTGTCTTCTGCTCAGGTTGCTTAACCATTGTCTGATTGGAAAAGCTAAGTGGTTTGATTCAACATGTATAATGAACATTTTGAGGATTCAAATTTCATGGACAAGTCACAACCGTAGAAACCATGCTTCTAAGTAAGTCACCAATCATCTGTGTAATATATTATATTACACAGATGAATATATATATATATATATATATTAATCTCTATAGATGAACTGTAATACATTTTTGTCTGATACTGACAGGCCATTAAGATTAAATGATAATATATATTAAAAAAAAACAAAACAAAAAAAACACTGTTGTGATTTAAACATTACAACAACAAAAAACGGGTGTAAGATTTTTCACATTATTTTAGAGACACTATTACTGCATTTATTGGATTAAAATACACTGATTTGTTCCTCATTTATTCCTCACATATTCATGGTAAAGCTAAATTGTCAGCATCGGTGCTCTAGTCTTTAGTGTCACATGATTCTAATAAGCTGATTTGCTGATCATCTTTTTTTATTATTATTTATAAAATTTATGTTAGGAATGTTAAAAACACCTGTTCTGCTTAATCATATTCATATATCACGTATATGTATGTCTAAAAAAATCTATAAAAAGTTTATTAAAAATAGAAAACGTTTTTATAAGTGTAAATTAATAAACACTTTTGATCATTTCAATGCGTCTTTTCTCAATAAAAGTATTAATTTCTTAAAATAATCTCACTGACCCAAATGCAGTGTCTAAAATGACCAAACATTGAATTTTAAATGTTTTAACTCTTACCCCCGGTTCCCAGACTAAAATGCATGTTTGAGCTGTCTCAACTGAAATGAAACATGAAACAGAATGTGAATCCATTTGCAGAAGTTGATTAAAAGTGAAAGGCATAGACGGGTTAATCAGTTCAGGCAGTGGGTCAGTAACAGGAAGGCAATCTGATCTGGTG
>JAUMHR010000052.1:1605842-1619806 GCA_032361145.1 Enteromius fasciolatus | reverse complement strand
AGTGAAGTAAATCTTTTCAATTTTACATTAAAATGCACGTAATAAAGGTTTGCGACTATGTGAGTTCTCAATGTGCTAATAGTCTAAGCCCCAGATGTTGACCTTTGGATAAATACCAACGCTGAATGAAGCAAACTGTGATTGGTTGTTTGACATGTCAATCAAATGGCCTCATGAGTGGGCCTTGGCCAGTGAACATATACCATGCATTCAGCTGTCAGTCTGAAGGTCTGGCTACGTGAGACTAACAATCCAAGAATGATGTTGTTTTTCTGTGCCTCCAGAATGATTAGTCCCATGCCTTTTACAGCCCAAATAACTGGCTCAGAACATAAACCTGATGGGAAACATTGGCAGATTTTAAAATCCGTGCCTGCGTTTTAATGAGCACTGAAACAGAATAAATGATAGGAATAAAAACACTGAGTAGTGAGTACATAAAAAAGCATATACAGTCATTGCCAAAAATATAGGCACCCAAATGAAACACTTATCTCAGAAGATTGATGCAGTTGGAAATGTTTTGGTGTTCACATGCATATTGTTTGCACTGCAACAACACAAAAAGAAACTTTTACATAGACATAAAAAAATGGACTCATTGGCACCATTTCAGAATTGTAAGAATAACTGCTTTTCAAGCATTGTGGCATTGTGGAAAGTAACAGCTGTGTGAAGTGTAAAGAGTTGTCCGTGGATTTGAGATGTAAAAACATGAAGTATCCAGAGATCTTCCGAGGTTTACATCCCGTAGCAAAGCTCCCTGCACGCGGACAGAAGAGCAAAATGAATGAAAAACTACAATAAAGGATTGTTCGAATGGTGGATAAAAGAGCCCGATTAACATCCAAACAAATTCAAGCTGATCGAATGCTTGATGAATGAAAAGAGACCCAGGAGGACACCACTGCAGACACAAAAGCATAAAAAGCAAGACTGGAGTATGTGACAAAACCACAATCCTTCTGGGAGAACTTACTGTGGACAGATGAAGACATCACAGCACGCTTTACAGAAAAATAAACAGTCCCTAAAGTCAAACATGTTTTTTTGGGCTGCTTCTGGCACCGGATGCTTTTGACTGTGCGAACAGTATCATGAAATCTGATGAAAATGACCTGAAACACACTTAAAAAAGTGCTCCTTCTAAGAGTATTGCATTTTCTGACAGAATTGCAAGGGTGCTGATATATTTGGCTATGACTGTATTTCTATTTTGTCACAGCTGGTTTTGATATACAGCTATTGAAGGGCTGTCAATGAAAAAAAGATGCTTTTTAGGGCCAGATGGCAGGGTTATGCAATCTACCAGAATATGACTTGTTAAAAAGGGGCCCCAGGAAGAAGTTCATGACTTGTTTTGAATATGTAGTTATTGTACATTGTCAGTTTCCTTTCGGTGGTTTCTGATTATGTATGATTCTGAATAAATAACCTGTTAAATTGTTAATGCAATATTTTGACTTCTCAACATGTCTGGAACTCCTTGGCCTACTGAATCCATTATAAAACAAAAAAAAAGGTGTATCCATGCCTGTGCTCTTTGGATAGAAAAGGGTGTAATTCAAGTGATTTATTCCTCTTCAGGTTAAGATGTTTTCTCTTTAGGCTCTACTACCAGCACCATCCCAAAGCTTGTGAGAACAGACGTGTTTCGGACACCCTCTGTTGGTGGTTAAATGTCCCTACATGTGTGTTTACTGTGGAGAGTTTGTGTTGTTTTCTTTGGCCAAGCATCACAGCTGACTATGGTTTCCTTGCACCTGTTGGGCTGACTGACTGCGGCGTCATGCAAAATGATAAATCTGCCCAAGTGGGAAAGTTATGTCATCAGCCTTTCGAGTACAAACCCCTTGTGCTTGACTAATGGTTTGGGATCATTAAAGTGTTTTTACTCTTTTAAAAATTGACATGAAGTCTCTTATGCTTAGAAAGTTGTATTTATTTGATCCAAAAAAAGTGAAACTGTGAACATTTTTATAAATGTTTTATCCCATCACATTTTTAAACATTATGTAAATATAAATACAATTAATATAATATAAGAATATATTATTAAATATAAAGCATAATAGCATTAACACAAAATTCAAAAGAATAGCATTCAGCCAAAACAGAAATCTGTAATGTTTTTGTATCTTTCTTTCGAAATCTTTTATATTTATATATATATATATTTGAAAGATTTGATGAGTCTTCTTTGCCACGTTTGTTCAATTTCATAAATGAATGCTAAATAAAACTAATAATTTTATTCTTTTTTCCTGTTTTTAACATCAATAAGTAATGAGTTCAGCATATTAGACTGATTTAGACTGATAGGATCATGTGACAAATTTATTTTATAAAACAGTTACTTCCAAATTCACTTTATGTCACACTCTTCACAAATGCAATGACTTGAATCTGTGGAAACATCCTCACATCCTCTGATGTTTGACACATGTCCTCCAGCATCTGCTGTGTTCAGCTGCTATAAGCCTTTAACCCCCTCCTAAGTTCCTCACCCTCTCATTTGGTCAAACTGTTCGGCGTGTCATTCCTCACCCATCAGTAAGTGTCATCAAATCAACCAACACCCTGAAGTTTACACCTTCCACACCTGTTGTTAAGAACCCCGACATCCTGCGGGCCTTTATTTATTCATGTATTTATTTGTGCTACAGGCAACCCTAATGTTTCCTTTCGATATCAGTTCAGTGTAAATATCAAAGCATGTGCAACATTAAAAAAGTACATTTGCGTGCAAGTCCTGAAGCTGTAAGATTTTTACATCTGTTACACAAAAGTATTCTGGGGAATATATTAGCAGTTCTTCCATGGTGTCTGATTACATATTGCATGTTTTTTGAATATTGCCACAGGGTAGGCTACTTCAAACAGAGAGGTTGTAAAAAGCACCAGTTTTGAGTACATTTTACTTTAGTTCTTGAGACTGATTAAAAAGAAACACACATGATATTTGACATACAAAATCAATCAGTTTTGCCAAGTACACCGAAGCCTTTAAAAGTTAAACCAGCTTGTTTCAAATTCAGTAGCCTACATGTCATGATTATTTATCATGCGGTTGCACAGTGTGCTTGATATTATGAAAGGCCCCAAAGCATCTGTTCCAACATAAATATTTCTAGCGTTTGGGAAATTCTCGTCTATCTTTACATTACATGCATCAGAGTTTTTGTGAATCAGTGGGTCTCGTCAAAAACCAGAGCAACCCAAATAAAGCAACTACACAACTGGCGCTAATAGGACAAACCCGGCGAATCAAGAGCCGCGAGCACTGGGTCCGCGTCGACCGGCCTCCGACGTTTCCGCCAATCACAGCGCGCAGCTGTGTGAGAGTGGCAGCGCACCGGACCAATCACGGCCACAAATGCTAAAAGAGGCGGGGCGTGGAGTGAAAATGGGTGGGGAAATCGGGGTCATTCACAGTCTTGCTGCTCCACTCTGACGGCGTGTGTTGGAGGGGAAGGGCGAAGTAGCACAGCATTACAGTCTTATTTAAGAACAAACGTCCTAATCAACAGCCTTTTCAGACATAGTCTAGAGGATTCTCACGAAAACACCCCGACATATGCAGGAACCGCGAGTTCAAGTGCTTGAAGGTGTCAGTGACCGTTGATTAGCGGCTGCGCTAGCTGTTGTGCTAACACCTCGTTTACATCCAGCGTCACCAGACAGCATCACTCCGGCTCCAGACTCGCCGCTAACGCGCTCCTGCGAGCTTCTCTCACGCTCTAGGCAGCCGTTATTGAGTTATTGACTTGTCCCGCTGGAAAGGGCGTCGGAGCTGAACCCCTCCCTGTGGCTCCTGTGCTCCCCCGTCACCTTTGCCCCCTCTCCCACCCGAAACACTGGACACACACAAGCGGCCGGAGAACGGCGAGAGGCCCGTGAAGCTGGGGGTGGTACCGGACTCGCACGCTGTCGGAGCGCCTAAAGAGAGGCACAGTCGTGGGGACGCGCCGGCGAACATGGACGGGTTGGCGGTGGAGGTGCGCGGCTCCAACGGGGCCTTCTACAAGGTAACGTTAACTTAATTTAAAAAATAAATGCCCATATTAAACCATAAAGATCTGGTGTACGCGTGCACGGACGCATCGGGACAGCTGAGGTGTGATGCAGCGATGTGTTTCACGAGACGTGCTGTTTTGGACCTGCTCGCTAGTCGTCGGCCTGTTTGGATAAGTTGCTTTTTGTTTTTTAGCCGAACCGCCGAGTTCTGTTAGCAGGTTAGCCAATGAGGCTTTATCACACAATCTCGTGAGCTGCAGCATTTCTGCGCTTTCATTAGAGGATGGGATAAGCTCACTTTGTTTTGAGACGCATGATGGGACCCTCCATCACTGCTTGAAGGAGTAGCTAGGTGAAACTTAAATTTGTCATCATTTATCATCGTCATGTTGTTCCAAATCCTTGCTTGCTTCTGTAGGCCACTAAAGGAGATGTTAGAAACCAGCAGTGCATCCTTTCCAGTCAATGGTGTCTGACATTGTCATTCTTCCTAACTGATGACATTATTTTCTTGTGACCTAGCCCTTCGAGGCTAAGCTTGTGAGCTTGTTTTTATGCATATCAAAGTGTCATATGGGAAATGTGGTGTCACTGGTATTTGCAAGTCTGTCCTCTTTGTTTTGTCAGCTTGAGTTTAGGTTAGACTGTGGGAAACCGCTCCAGCTTTTGTGATAAGAGGACTTGATGTTTGTGAAGAGAGCGTTGCATCAACTAAACAGGCACCACATATATGCTTCACATTTATAATTGAGCTCCTCTGCAGTAAAATTCATCACATCCCAGCTTTTGAGTCCTTATGCACTGAGGGGAATATTATAAGTTCAGTTTTATTTGTTTAGGGGTGCGCTATTTTCCAGTAAGGTGACAGTGACGGCTGTTTCGAGCTGTAAAACTCTGAGGGACCAAAGCAGGTGGGAGAGGAACAGGTGATCTCCTCGCTGACATCCAACACTCTACAACCCCCACCAATACTATTACTACCACTCTCCTCTCTGGTTTTATCCTTTGCTCTCTTTACTTTCCCTCCGTGACTCCTCATTGTTATGTAAAAGAGGAATTCTGGCCAATTTAGTCTCTCCTCTGTTTTTGTACACCACTCCTATGCTGTTAATATTATGAGTTGTGTTCTTCCAAGTCTGTATTGGCTATTTAACATGCACTCCCGAACAGAAGTGTCAGGACTTTCTCCTTTATGAAAAACTGGTCTGGAATTTGAGATGAAGTGAAACGTATAGTTATAAAGTCTTACGTTTTGTAACCAGGTTATGAGTGGATGACAAGTTGGTCAACAGCATTACAAGGGAAAGTCTGCCCCATTAATATATTTGTTCCTGCCTCTAATGTGTATTTTAAGTCTTTCTGAATCATTCTGAAACCTTTGCTCTCTAGTTACCAGCAAGGGTACAGAGCAATGAATGGAGGGCGCACATGGCCACGAGTCTCTGTCATAGATTAGTTATTTGCCACTCATCCCATTGGGTCCTGCACGTCTGTAGTGTCACATTCCCAAAACTGCCACCCTAACGTAAGACACTGTGCCTCCCCTGGTCATAAACGTCAGCAGGCGTCGGAGTGTGTGAATTCACAATCTAGTTTCAATACAGGACGGTCTATATTAAAATCCTGGCCAGTTGCTTTCAGGCTCTTTTGCTGACTTGTTAACACTCATAGCTAATAGCTTTTTTTGGACATTTACATTCACTTGTCCCCCCTTTTTTTATAGACATGCAGGGGTAAAAATACATTCGAAGCCTCTCCCAGTTGGATGATGTGCAGATTCATGCATTATATGGTTGCATGTGAGTAAATTTGTCTTGTGGCTCCAAATAGGCCTGCATATGCGCTTGTGCTGGTTTTCCTGAGACCAGCCTGTCTCTTTCCAGCAGGTTAACTACTGGCACTTTGTCTGTCTAATTTTCTCTTTCTCTGCTCTCAGTCTCTCCGTCCCATATTAGGCATTGTCTGTATGTAGCTACGCTATGATGGGGGTGGCGACTGGAGTAATCATTTTATGGCAGCTCTGATAGATTTGTGGAGGAAGGAGGAGTGATGGATGGGGAACAGATTTTAAGGAGGGGACTTTGAGTGCCTCCCCCCAACTGCCCAATTACATTCACAAGCTAGCACATACTACACCTGTGACGTGCTTGTGCCCATATTTGTGGCTTGTATACATGTTACTTTAATATACACAAGAGATTTTATATATATATCTATACATACATGTATGTACGTATATGTGTGACCCTGGACCACAAAAGCAGTCATAAGGTAAAATTTTACAAAACTGAGATGTATCGTATGATTGATACATGGACAATATTTGACTGAGATGCATCTATTTGAACATCTGGAATCGGAGGGTGCAAAAAAATCTAAATACTGAGCAAATGTCCAAATCTTATGAATGCATATTACTAATTCAAAATGGCATTTTGATATGTTTACAGTAGGGATTTTACAAAAAACCTTCATGGAACATGATCTTTACTTTCTTTCTTTTGTGCCAAAAATCATTTGGAAATTAATAATTTTAAAATTTTAATTTTAATAAGTTGTTTTTTCTTTTTTTTTTTCTAGGGTTTCATCAAGGATGTACACGAAGACTCCCTCACAATAGTCTTTGAAAACAAGTAAGTTTCCTGTACATGCTCTTTGCTGAAGCTTCTGCCTGTTTGACAAGGTTTTGCTTGTGATGAGTGTTCACTCTCCGCCACCTACACAACCAACAAAAATATAAGGTTAGCCAAGACGAGAAGTTTTAGCCCGTTAAAATGCAATAAATATATCTCTAGGGTTTTTAACAGGGTATTTTAGCTATGGTGCTGCAGCCAGTCCATCAGTTATATTGATTGTTACACAGCATGTGTGTGATTTATATAGAATTTTAATGTGTATATATTTTAAAAAGGTCTATACTTTATCTAAGATACAACAAAAAACATCGGAGATTCTCCTTCCCCTTCAAAGGTGATTTTAGTTTTGGGAAAAGCAGAAGTCGCTGAACACCACGTCTGGGCTTTAGGGGGCTGAGTCACATGTGTTATGATGTTTTTGCAAAAATAATTGTGCATAAGATGTGATGCACCGTCATGATGAAGCTGCCAGTCACCGGTTGCCCATAGCTGTATTGCTGGATACTTTCCAGACAGCCCTTGTATAAAACTTATTCTAAATGTAAAATATGTTTAGTTATTATGTCTATAATGCACACAATGTCCAATAGTTTGGCCTCAGTAAGATTCAATTTATTTTATTTTTTTAAGGCAAGGATGCAGTAAATCAGGGGTCATCAAACTCAGTCCTGGAGGGCCGGTGTCCTGCCGAGTTTTGCTTCAACTTTCCTCAACACACCTGCCTGGAAGTGGAGCGTACCTAATAAGAGCTTGATTAGCTGCTTCAGGTGTGTTCGATTAGGAGCTAAACTCTGCAGGACACCGGCCCTCCAGGACTGAGTTTGATGACCCCTGATATAAATGGTTCAAAAGTGACAGTAAAACATTTGTTATAAAAGATCCTTATCATAAAAACGCTGATGAAATTTGTTGCACTAAAGGCTGGAGTGATGACAATTCAGCTTTGCCATAGCAGGAATAAATGTCATTTTAAAATACATTACAATTTAAAAAAAAACAATGCTTATTATTATTATTATTATTATAGTGATATTTCACAAATCTTGATGTTTTTACTGAATTTCTGATCAAATCATAAGGTATTTTCAGAAACATTTAAAAAGTTTTGTACAGCATATGTGTGTGTATGTATATAATGTACATATGTAGTGTGTGGATGTATTTATTATGTTATATAACGCATAATAATATAAACGCGTTTATGTAGTTGAATACACTGTTACTATACAGATCTTACAGGTCACTCTTAAAACGCATGTTTTTCGTGTGTGTAAGGTGGTCTTATCTGATTGTGCTTCTCTCACAATCAGCTTGTTTTCTTTAGAGCTTAACCGATAGATCACTTCCACTTTTCTTTTAGCCATGTGCTCCAAGCTGTCTCTCTCAGCACCTGTGCTAACTCTCGGGCAGCTGTCAGGCAGCTCTTTATAGTTCTCCTGTCCCCCTCCTTCCCTCTTTAGCCCCTCCATGTCTCCCTACTCCTCCCATCTTTATCTGTCTTTCCCCCCCCTTCTCTCACTCCATGTTTTGGGCCGAGTAAGATCCATAAATAGCCTGGTGAGGTATGGGGAGTACGGGACGGTGGCCCTGCCATTCTTGGGATGGTTCTGCTGACCCATGGACAACCAGGAGCACGATCATCTCTCTGAGACCATGTGCTTACAATTCTGTTACACATGAACAACTAATGCTTCTGGACCTTTTTGGAAAGATTTGTTTGAAGTTGTAGTTTTTACATGTTTATCAGAGAACATATGATTTGAGATCCACAGTGACCCCTCATATCTCGTTAACACCCCTTCTCTTGGTGTCTGTAAGAGGTAATGTATTAATTCTCTGCATCGAGTGTAATAGGTCATGGTTTTTGGAGGTGGGGTGTTGAGTTATACCTGTCCTGTCGTTAGAAAGCTGACTGACAACTGTGTGGGGCTTCTTTCCACAAGTTGGCAACCAGAGAGACAGCTGCCGTTCAGTGACGTGAGGTTGCCACCCCCAGCTGATTATCACAAGGACATCTGTGAGGCAGATGAGGTGGAGGTAGGGATACACATCACCCTGAAAAAGACCCTCTCACGTGAATCATCACCGGAGAAATAGCTCTTTGAAAAGCTCGGCTTTCCAAACGTATATCTTACACCACTTTCCATAGCGTCATTCTTAAAAGACAAACGTCTTTACAACACATCTAACTTTTGGTAATTGTATTTTTAGATTTATGTGTCAGAATTGCATTTTTAATGTACTTTATTGCGTTTTTGGACAAGACGATATAAAATGTGACTGTCTGCTGTCTGATATTGGTCATAATATAAAAATCAGCCAGCATCCTAATGTTGTTGCAACTATTTTCAGCTATTGCTCAACTGACCAATTAACATGCTTTATTATGCTTTTATTAATTAATTTTAATAATGACTATCTAACTGAATTTCATCGAACGTGTAGAGCAAGTCTTATTTGCCGTTACTGAATCTATAAAATATATGCATCATAATTTTTCGGTACTGGTGTTTTTTTCTTTTTTTTCTTTTTGGTCGATACTTGACGCATTCTGCATTATTAAAATTATTTCGATCTATGCTACTGCACACTGCATTTCTGGTACAAGAAAGGGTACTTATTCTTTTTTGCTTCCTGCAAAAATGCGTTCACCTGACCTGGTCTTACTCCTGCAGGTTTACTCCAGAGCCAATGAGCAGGAGCCCTGCGGCTGGTGGTTAGCGAGGGTGAGGATGATGAAGGGAGAGGTAAGTCGGGTCCAGGTGTGCACATGTCTGATCAGATGTGGGTTAAGGGGTCTGCGTTTCAAGGGTTCTGTCTCTCGTTATTCACTCAGTCGGTGTCTGAAGTGGAGTCCAAAGTGAATATATGAATATTGATTGAGGGTGTTTCAGGTCTTTTTGGGACTTGCGGGTCATTAACACACACATCTGCAGCACTGACCCAGTTACCCATAAACACTAGAGTGATCTCATTTATTGAGTCAGACTAAACCCCCTGGTGATCTAATAGCGGATCGCCTTAAGCTTTAGAATATGCATCGAGTATGCATGAGCAAGATAAACAACCGCAAAATGTAGGTCCCTTTAAAGACATCTGGGATCCTGTATGTGGGTCTCACTTAAGGCATGGGTTTAAGAAATGTACACGAGCTTAAAAACCTCAGAGCTAATGTCTGCTGTGTAGTGTTTCCTGGCATAAGGTCCCGTTTAAAGCTGCCTCCATGCACACATTTTGGCTAATTAGGTTAAGGTAGCACATGAGTTGACAGGCAGACCTCTCATAGCGTTACATGGAGCGCTGGGGAGCTGTCTTCTCCCTCTTGCACACATTCGTTCTGATACTGGGGCAGTCGAATAATAGGACAAGTTTAGACTTGACTTTTGACTGCATTCTAGGTCACAGAGCACACGTTACCGCTGTTATGAGATGTGGCTGCTATTGTATAGTTTGATTTTAGTCATGTGGGGGGTGCTGTTCTCAGATTATCTTCAATCGATTTTCTTCCTCGCTGCTTTTGATGGGTTACGGGCAGGAGATACTTGATGTTGGCTTCTGTCACACTCTGAGTGTGTGTTGTGCTAACGCGTCTCATCAGAGTCACTAATAACCGCCGTTTTAAGCTAGCACAACAAAACAGTCTTTGAGTAGCTTCAGTCTGTTTGCGGAGTCTTTAAAGTGGTGAGACCGTGAAAGAAGCCATTGTGACTGGTGTAATAAACAATCAGCCGGTCACTACTGCAAAATAAACCAGACTGGAGTCCGATTCAGAGCTGATACTGGATCCCGATACTTCCCATATAAGTGGACATGAAAAATTGGGTTTAGGTTAAATAATTTTGTTAAATGGTCAGATGTACATGTTAACAGTCACTATACAAAATGCAAGAAAGCCATCAAGTAATCAGTATAATAATCCAGTTTAACGACCTAACTATGTGCAGCGTGCAGTTATTGTTTAGTTTATGTGGTATGAATTTTGTGTGTATATATTTTTTCCATGCAGTTCTATGTGATCGAATATGCAGCCTGCGACGCCACATACAATGAAATTGTCACATCAGAACGAATCCGGCCGGTCAATCCCAACACCCCTTCTTCTGAAAACTCCTTTTACAAAGTCCCCATCGCTGTACCCGAGGATCTCCGAGACATGTAAGTCACATCCATGCAGTGTTTTATATGTGTAACTCTGTTATATTGAATATTTTCTGCTAGGCGTGAATAAACATATATATATATATATCTCAAAATAAAGAACCAAGCTTCTTGCTTCCGTTTTATTCTATCTTTACGTGTTCATGTGTTGTCATCACTTGAACGCAGATAGGTTTCATCATTTTGGACAAAAAACTGACAAAAATGCATTTTTATCATAGTACTGCATTTTCAAGCAAAATACAATCAGATGTATTATTTCACATGTAAATAATTATATTAATAAATGAAATTGCATTCAGTAAACAGACACGCATACATACACATATATGCACCTAAGTTATAGATCTAGAGATGGGTTATAGATCTATCCACGACATAACTAGAGACGTTTCTGTGTCTGTAAAGGCATCTTTGTCACAATCAGATTCAAAATCATCAAAACGCGATTTACATGCATGATCTACATATACGATCTATATTACGATCTATATTGTTTCTGATCCTTCCGTTTATGGCGATCATAATTTCTTTTCAAACCCAGTAGACCCGGAAAGTCCCGTAACTTATTCATGACATGCGTTAGGGCTTACCGTAATACACCTAGAACAGGGATTGCCGTAAAAACTTTTTTAGGTGGAGGTTGTGCTGTAACCCAATTGACGTGATATCTCGTCAATGATGGGGAAAGAGTTATTGTCACTTATTAGTCACAGACTGTGTGTCCACTCAGACTAAATAGTAGTTTGTCAGTTGTCGATTTGTCTGTAAATTAGCTTTTTTTTTTTTTTTTTAACCAAATTAAGCCGGTGTCAATTTCAACTAATTGTGTGTGAAAGGGCTAGGCAATGCACAAAATGTGCCTCTCATAACAATAATAATAATAATATCAGTAATAATCATTTTAAGAAATGTCATTAATTTATATTATTTAACATTTTTTTTATCATACACACACACACGGTGCCCTCCGCTAATATTGGCACCCTTGGTAAATCTGAGCAAAGGTGGCTGTGGAAATAAAACACAATTCTGACCTACCATTGAAGTAAAACTAGTGAAAATGGGGAGAGAAACTCATTGTGAAATAAATGTTTTTCTCCAATACATGTTAGCCACAATTATCGGCACCCAATTATTGCTACGTCCTTTTCCCAAGATACCAGCTCTGAGTTTTCTCCTGTAACGCCTGAAGAGTTTGGAGAACACCGGATAAGTCTCTCCAGATCCTTTAGATGACCAGCTCCATGATGCTTCTCCTCTTTAGTTCACCTCACTCAGGTTCAGGTCAGAGGACTGGGACAGTCATGGCAAAAGCTTCATTTTGTGCTCCGTGTCTAATTCTTGTGTTTATTGTGGATTATTGTCCCAGTGGAAGACCCAACCATTATAAGATTTCTAACAGAGTCAGTGAATTATTATTATTATTATTATTTTTTTTATTTTTTTTGATGCCATGTGTCTAAACAAGCTGTCCAGGACCTCCAGCAGAAATATAGACCCACAACATCAAAAACACAGCAGCATACTTCATTGTACACAAGGAGTACTTTTTGTTCACCAAACCCATCTTGAGTGATTGCTGCTAAAAAGCTCACTGGTGTGCTCCAAATTGTGAATAAGATTCACATTATTTTCCCTATTTTCAATTGTTTTACTTCAATGATAGGTTACAATTATATGAATTGCAGATATATTTTCCCAGCCACCTTTGCTCAGATTTACCCAAGGGTGCCAATATTAGTGGAGGGCACTGTACATATATGATATGATATATAATATGATATGATATGAAGCATTGTTTTAAGTAAATATTTTTGTCCATTTGAATATGTTTTAAAAGATTGGTTCCGTAGGCCATTTTTGATGGTGAAAGACATCTCAAAATAGACAACATTGAATTTAGTAATAATAATAATTTTAAGAAATGTTGATATTTTTCAATCAAAATTTAATTTCTAAAGTTATGTTGTGCTAAATCTTATCTGACCAAAAAGAAAAAAACATTACAATTAAAAGGAAGCCTGCTCTGTGGAGTTTAATTGTGAACAATCAAGTTGTTTAATTTTATTAAACCATTTTTATAAGACTTTTTGAATGAATTAAATGTTCTCTTCTCTTTATTCTGAATGCTGCAGCTGTTTGACTGAGAACATTCACAAAGACTTCAGGAAAGCAATCGGAGCCAACTGCATCTTCTACAGCACCTTTACACACCAACTTATTGCCCTGGTCAGTGTTAAATTCTGTTAACTCTCTCGTTATGATACTGTAATGTCTAAACATGTCTGTGTTTCTCCACAGTCCACAAACGAGTGCACCGTGAAACGAGCAGCCCTACTGAGTGACATGCACTTCCGGAGTATTCGCACCAAACTCATGCTGATGTCCCGTAACGAGGAGGCCACTAAACACTTAGAGGTGCACAAATACACAACATGGGGAATTTTGTTGTTTATTTGGAAACACTTTACAAGAAGGTTCATAAGTTTACAACATGAATGAACGTCTACAGCATTTATTCATCTTAAAGCAAATTTCAGCTTTTACTTGTGCATAAAAGTTGTGTTTGTTAACATTAATGCACTATGCGCTAATGTGATATAACAATAAATGATGTGTTTTTATGACTTAATGTCAAAGATTAATATATACTGTAATACATGTATTGTTCACTGTTCGTTCATCTTAGTTAATACGTTAACTAACGTTAAGAATTGACGTTTTATTGTGAAGCGTTACCGTTTAATTAATTACAGATAAGTTTAGGACGAAACGATTCCTCGAGTAACTCGAATAACTCGATTCCGAAAAATCGAGGCAAAGCCTCTATTAATTAATTTTAATGTTCATGTCACATTTTTTCGCAATGTTTTTGCACTTACTCTTACGTCACCGCAAAGCGTAAGGAGATGGCGGTGTTTTGATGTAAGGGCACGAGCGCGGACTAGTGTGGGCTGCGTAACCGTGGCGATGAACACCGAGACCAAATGAACAGAAGAAAACGACAAATGTCCTACTCCGCACTGCACAACAGATATGGAGGGAACACCGACAGCGAGAGCGTCAAAGTGCTCGGAAATAATTTATTTTAAATGTAAGCTGGCGGCGAGGGGCGGCGCGTCATGGACGGCGAGAGCGTCGAGAAGAGTT
>JAUMHR010000052.1:1579018-1593181 GCA_032361145.1 Enteromius fasciolatus | reverse complement strand
TTGTGTTTATTGTGGATTATTGTCCCAGTGGAAGACCCAACCATTATAAGATTTCTAACAGAGTCAGTGAATTATTAATTTTTTTTATTTTTTTATTTGATTGAATCCATGATGCCATGTGTCTAAACAAGATGTCCAGGACCTCCAGCTGAAATCCCACAACATCAAAAACACAGCAGCATACTTCATTATACACATGGAGAACCTTTATCCCTGTGAACCCATCAACCCATCTTGAGTGATTGCTGCAAAAAAACAATTTTTTATACTTCTGTCTGATCATAGAAGCCAGTCCCATTTGTAGTCCCAGTCCTGTCTGACACATGAATATGCTGGAGATGAGGGAGGAGAATTTTTATGAGCTGATGTAGGAGCGGTTTGTCTGACCCTGAGACTCAACTATTCTCTGCATTTCTCCAGCCGTGGTCCTTGAAGAGTCTTTACCCACTCAAACTCTACTCCTCGCCGTGTATTAGGAAGTCAAGTCAGTTTTATTTCTATAGCGCTTTTAACTACAGATTGTAGCAAAGCACTGAACATTATCAGATAGAAGAACAGAGTGATGGTAATGTATAATGACGAGAATTAAACTTTATTTATCAAACGCTGAGACGGTCTCTGTAGTCAAGACGACGATAATCGACGGCAAGGAACCAAAACCCCATCCATGAGAGAATGGGGAAAAAAATGATAGACACACGTCCCCTTCCAGGCAGTTTAACATTGAATGTTGATTGGAAATTCTTGGAAACAAGAAACCATGGCTGGATAATTTAATGTCCATAATCACCCTGGAGTGCTCAAAATTGTGAATAAAAATGGGGACATACTTCAGATATATTTAAAAAAAAAAAAATTCAAGGGGTGCCAATAATCTCTCCCGGTGTGAATTTTTTTTTTGAATGAAAGATCAAAAGGATAAACAAATGCAGATTTATTTCCACAGCCACCTTTGCTCAGATTTACCCAAGGGTGCGGATATTAGCGGAGGGCACTGTATCTACAGCGCATGTACAATATATCAATGATTATTTAAATGACAATACTCGATCCATTTCTTCCAATCTTTTAGAAATGGGTCAGTTTCTTTTTCATTTCTCAGCTAATTTGTTTTGCTGACAGCCGTATGTGAGAAAACTACTTGGGAAGCAGAAAGTATGAGTCGGGAATTCAAATAGCATGCAGTGGTCAGGCCCCAGAGGAGTGGAAAAGATTGTTTGCATGCAAGTCTGCGTGTTTGTCATTCGTCAGCCAGATTGTAATACAATTATCTGATAGGATCAGAGAGAATAGAAACCCTTCACCTTGCTTTAAGAGCCCCAGATCTGACTTTCCTAACGAGGTACAAAATAGAGTTGAACTATGAGGATGAAAAGTCATTTCTTTAGCATCTGTAATAGAAATCTATTCAAACAAGTGTTGTTTATTTCATTCCTTTTATTAATATAACAATATTATTATGTCCATATAACAAATTATAGTGTTTAAAATGTATATGAATACAATATTATTATATTTATATAACAAAGTATTGCATTTAAAAGTAATTGAATTTTTTTTAAATTAAATATAAAATAATGACAATATTATAACAAAGTATGTTTTAAATGCACATGAAATTTAAAATATATATAAATTATTAACAATATATTAATTAAACAACATACAGTGTTTAAAAATAAATAAAATATTTAAGAGGTAAATTAATAACAATTTTAATTTAACAAGGCATAGTTTTATATGTAGCCTACTTTAAAATAAATTAATAACAAGTACATATATAGCAATTTTATATTAATATCACACAGTATTGTGTTTTAAATGCACATTAAATAATTTTAAATCATTTTAATGCATGGTCACAGTGGGGATCTCTATTAGACTGTGCTGTTGAAGGTCGACCACTAGAGGTGCTGTGGTTCAGCAGGGATGCCTTTTAATCCATTGGGAGGACACAATTTCTTAGTATCTGCCCACACACTGTAAGCCTAATTGCCCGATCACATATGCACACGGGCCGCGCCATCCAGTAGTGTTGGGGGAAGGGAACTAATAATAGTCTAAATGCTTTTGCTGTTAGGAGGATTACAGAGCCCTATCTACCAGCCATCGGTAAGACAGGGTTGACCGTTGGCTGAACCTGCTCAAACATGTGCTTCGTTAAAACTAGGAACAAGGGTCAGAGTATGCGAAAAAGAGGGTAAACGGGTGTAACTGGGTAGTAATATTAGGTATATGTAATAGGTACAGGAAGAAAGAGTTTTATATTGGCATACGCATGCATGCAACACTGGTCATTTTGCCCACTTTTCCTTGTTCACAGTACATTACAGGTGAGCTGTGTGTTACAGAATGTGTGTACATCAGGCCGGACGCAACACCACAAGCATGTTCAAGCCAAACCATATGTCTTGGCATCTGCGCCAAGAGTTTTTCTAAAGATATCAACTCAGGCCTCGGCTAAATCAAAAATCCCGCAGTAAAGATGCATGAGATTATTGACCTACAAGCTCTTTAAAGAAGAGAGGTCACGGAGGGGTCACCGAATAATGTCTCATCACCCTCCACGGGCAGTGTAGCTTCTGATCTCCCTCTTTTTCTACATTACAATTCTTATTTTATGTTTTTTTTAATTTTGTTCAATGTGAAAATCCGACATTCTATCATCTATTTATCCAGCCATCTATCATCCATCTCTATCTATTGTACTATCCATTAATCCTTCATTCTATCACCTGTCTATCAGTTGTTCTCTTCATCTATCCATCTTTGTATCATCTCTAATCCATCCCTGGCTCTTTGTGTCCATCCATCACCCATTTATCCAATGTATGTTCTATCCATCTTTTTTTCCATCCATCCATCCATCCAGCTATCTACAGTAGCTAGCTTCCAGAGTTTTCTAGACATTTAAAAAATTTGTCACAACAAAGTTTGCTCTAGAAAGATTTAAGTGTAATAAAAAAAAGAAAGAATGTAAAATTGTCAAAAACATCAATTTATGTACAAATAAACAATCAGAATTCCTGTTCATGGTTTATGAATGAGCCCCACGACACATTGAAACCTCAAAAACCTCCCATGACATCATCTTCATTCATAACCACGTGCGCAGAACAACAACAGAGAAGATTATGGTGGAGAACGCAGTGGCTCCAATTAAAGCAGCACAGATACCATTTCATTAGGAGAGCAACAGTATCTGAGGAATTGATGTACTGGAGTTCGTTCTGCACCAGTGCATTGTGCTGATTCCGAGTGGAGTGGGATGCCGCGGGCCAGGGAGCAAATCCAGGTCATGCAGATCCTGCGTTTAGTAATCTCTGCCCCAGCGGTGAACCCTCGATCTCATTAAAGAGGATTTCATCCCAATAGTGTAGATGTATGATGGAAGAGATTTGCTTTTGTCTTTTCTCTCCCATATTTTTTCCTTTTACTTTCTGCAAAGTCGACATATGATCGAGGTCTGTAATCTAAAAGATCAAGCTCCGCCCACTATAGGGTCTGTAAAAATGAATACAAATAAACGAGAAATATTCAAATAGTTTGAGCAATTTAAACAAATCTAATGAGCATACTTTGCATACTCTCGTACACGTACGGTTTATGAACACGTCATCAGCATGCTCACGTAAGCTTGAAGGGATCACTCCACAATCTCATTATCCTCACACTAATTGAGTCCATGATCTCCGTGTTACAGACCTCAGCTTGCAAAACTGTTTGGCCTAGGTTTTGTTCAGCTGGGTTAGGATGGAAATTCATTTCCGGAGTGTGTTTGTAATCACCAGATGCTCAACAATACAGGCCTGGGCTCATGCTTTCTCAGAGTCCCGATGAAGTGGAGTTTTGAAAAAGTTGACAAAAGGACAGAAAAATGACACGTCTCTTTTGCTCCATTTTATATTTCAATACATTTGAAAATGTAATTTATTCCTGTGATGCAAAGCTGATCATTACTCCAGCCTTCAGTATCATTATGTCATTCAGGTCAGTATTAATGTCTAGTATCACTAAACCTACTGTAACAAGCTTCTTTAATTTCAAGCAACGTTTGATGGTTGTACTGCAGCCCCTTTTTAAAATCCAGTCAAGTCCTAATGAAAAAAAGAGAAGTCCCACCTTATGTTTTTCTGGCAATAGAAACACACTTGTTACAGTAACCCTCAATAAATGCGTAATGTGCTGCTTATTAATATTTAGTAAGATAGTTGTGAAGTTTAGGAATGGGTAGGATTAGGGACGTCGAATAAGACATTAAGATGTACTTAATTAGCACGTGTGGCTAATATTCTAGTAAAACGCATGCTAATAAGCAACTAGTATAATCTTATCTTTTCACTGTAAGATAAGTAACAGAACGTACGCAAGATGGCGCCGAGCATGGCATACAGTATTTAACACGCACTTATCATCATACATGTAGAAACACTTCATACCTGTTCTTACTTGAATGTCTATATTACATATTGTGTTTTTGCTATTTTGTATATTATTCTTTTTATTATTTGTTTCTTGTCTTGTCAGAGCACTGTAGAGCTCTGTCACACACAAAAAATCCCTCGTATGTGTAAACATAACTGGCAATTCTGAGAAGTAAAATATGCCGCAAATACACATGCAATAAGCTGAACGGCATTGCCTTAATTGTTAAATACTGCACAGATCTCTATTGTTCTGTGTGTCCATGCATCTAAAAGCAAAAAAGAAAGTGTCTTGTGCTTGGACATATCCACATACACAGAAAAGCGTCAAAAGCGCATAGAGCAGACAAGTGTGAAGTGCTCTGCTTGATGGTTTCTGAACCTCAATCATCCCATGTCCTAAACATTAAGAGTGAGAAAATGAGTGTGAATGTGCATTTCTGAGCGCTCACGATGTGTTGATGCGTCTGCGCGTATGTACAGTCGAAAATGGCAGCGTCTCCTCCTTTATGGTCCCCAGGGTGGGACAAAGCAGCAGGTGACAGGTAAAAACCCGGTCAGGATTAAATGCATTTTTCATAGGCCCGACTTTCGCTCTGTGAGAGGAGCTTGATCTCGACCCGTCATTGACCTCAGAATACACTCCGCCATAAAGCAGCCCTGTATCAATTAAACATGCAGGACAAGGACATGCAGAGTACAGTGCACTTTTTAACCCGAGGTCAGCAGTGCTTCGACTCGAGTTCAGCGCACTTTTGAACATGCTTCATTGATCTTTGCTTATCAGGAAGCCATAAGGAGAAGCCTCTCGTGTGTGACAATGCTGCTGAACAAACTTTGTTTGGAAAAACGCCATTTAGCAAGCACCACACTTAACCCAAAAAATTACATCTGACACATACAATGACTTCACTCTTAGAATGTTTTTAATGTGAAGCTGCCTTTAGATATTTTGAAGAGTGTCCAAATGTATTTATTTTTTGACCTAAAGTCACTTAGTTTTTAACTTAAAAGCAGCCTTTTTTGTTGCATTTCAGCACTTGTGGTTTGTAAAGGAAAGGTATTGAGCTCAAAGCTCAAGATTTATTTTTATACTACATGCACACTTTAGGCACTAATATGCACCTTTAAGGTACTTCTTAGCAACTACACTCAGAAGAAAAGCTTTATACAGATTAAATTAAGATTCAAGTTGTGTTCATTTGTTAAGATTATTATGATCAACAAAACGGGTAAGAGTCACAAACCTCTGTTAGACACGGAGCTTATTTTCTGAAATCCTCTAAAAGCCAATGGAAAAAATTTGAAGGAAACCAGGTTGAAGCAAATTAATCTAAAGTCTCGAACAGTATTCATTTTTCCACATTTGCCCATCAATTTCTCTTACCACTCTCGGTCTTGTTTTGGCAGGTGAAGGTGTGGTTTCAAAACCGCCGCACCAAACAAAAGAAGGACCAGACCAAGGACACTGACAAACGGTCGTCGTCTACTTCCGAATCGCTCGCCACGTGCAACATCCTGCGGCTGCTTGAACAGGGGCGTCTTCTATCTGTGCCTGCACCTCCACCCAACCCACTACTGGCTCACCCGCACGCAGGCAACGGCTCGCTCCTGGGCAGCCCATCCGTGTCCACTTCCTCTGGGGCGAGCAGCAGCACCACGCCCCCCGGGGCAGCGGCGGCGTTCGGACTGTCGCTGTCCTCTTTGGGTGGCACCCCGCCATCGCCGCGCCTCGGGGTCCCACCGCCCTCCCTATGCTTTACCATGCCTCTTCTGGGCGGCACCCATCACGAACTGCCAGCGGGATACGGGTGCGGATCCTCCGCGTTTGAGCCCTACATGAGGATAGAGAGGAAAGAAGGAGAGTTAAACGGCAAGAAGACGGTTTCCTAGAAACCTTCCCAACTGACTGGTACCTTCCCCCTTCTACCTGTCTCAGGGGTCTCACCTGTGCCGTGAACAACCGGAAGGTTCGCAAACGAACAGAAAGAGATTGAAAGACGGCCTCTCTTGCGCCAGTGCCTACAACCAAAGTGAGGCTGGTTGGACTCCATCGTTCCAGTGGAGGTGAGCGTTTGGGACAAAGCCTGTAATTAAGCATCGCTGTGTTCGGTGAATTATGTCGTCCACAGGTTTCCTTCCATTTTTGCATTACTCGTGTGGTGAGGAACGACGGAAAGCGCTGTAAATGTAACTAATTGTAAAAGGCTAAACCATTTCGCAAGTTGGGTGTTAAAAAAAAAAAAAGATCGACATTGTGGTGCGTTTTTATGCTGCTCTAAATTAACTGACTTTGGGGAGCTTTGTGTCAATGTAAACGTGAGTCTGTGTGAAAGTGTAAGAATGAGAGTGAATACGTACAGTAATTGTAAGAAGGACTTTTGTGGCATTCATTCTGCACTGAGCCTTGGTACTAATGAGAGATGAACAGACAGAATAATCATTCATATAGTAGTAACATTGAATTTGAGCATGTGGACAATTTACAAAGGTCTTTAGAAAAATGTGAAAAGCAAAATATAGCATCTAAAAGAAGTGTGCATCACTTTTCAGATCAGTTTCTTATTCTTTCAAGGATAATTTGTCACAGCGCAAAACTCTAAAAATGCCTCTTTTTTGGTAACTCACCAATTAGGCTCAACAACATAGAAGTACTGTGATGACGTTTTCCAGGTTACTAGTTTGTTAATCTATCAAGGTTTTCATTAACTTTACATTTCAGAAAACTGGTTAAAGCTGCTGCACGAGCATTTCTAATCAAACGGACGAGGGAGTGGTGGCAAATTTGACATCTTTCTCTCTTGTGACAAATGAAATCCTTTTCCTCGTTTGGGAAGTCACAGAATCACTAGGCTAGATATTCACTATTGGGGCAAATGAGAACACACAAATTATATGTCTTGTAGCTTCCATTCACAACTATAGAAATTCACCCAAGTACGGTGACTTCCGCTTCCGAGAACCCCAGAAATGTGAAAACGATCCGCAGCCCCTAATAAACATGCTGCCTCATGTCTGAGAGTTGCTTCCAAATTGCTGCAAAGGGCTAACTCTTCCAAGGTGAACTACTATTACATTTATTCAGCACCTGGTTTCTTTCTCTGAGATCATAAACCGTGCTTAATTATTGATTGAGCATGCATACATCATTCAGACGCTGACTGAGTTGGAGACAGAATCGAAACCAAAATACACACTTACGAAAAAGCATTAGAAGGATTGCTTTAAAAAGACACAAAAGAAAGTACTTTTTTTTTCACTGCCCCAATACATGACCTTTGTCCTCTCCTGTCAGTATTGTCAAAGCCGGTGGGTCAGTTCGGTGCTCTTACACATGCTTTTTATGACTTCGGAACTACAGATTAATCTTTTTTCCCATTACCTCGAATCAGATGCACTTTACGTTAATGGATTTAGTCTTCTTCACTCAAAACCTAGCATGCATATCAGTAAGAACAGCATGCATCATTTCCCCAAATATTCCCGGTTTTTGTTTGTTGGAAGACAACCAAACACATTTGTATTTCAACTACTTCCCAACATCTATACAGATTAACAGCGTCCTACACCAAAGTTAGGCTAAGTCATGCAATATTTTCAAGTCAAAGCAATCCTATTCACACTATTTGAGTGCTGTCAGGCATTTCCTATGTGCGGCAAAAAAGCCCATCAACAAATTAGATGTGGGGGTCACGAAATAGATGTTTCCATGCCGAGTGAAATGTTACCGGTTGAGAAACATCTGTTTTGTCTGAAGTTTTATTTTGCATTAAAGCATGTAAAGTGCTATTTTGCTTTGCTCTCGAGTAAAAAGTCTTTTGCACTTGTTTGTTTAGCTCTCAAGGAGTGTTCACAGAGACAGCCGTTTCATTCACTGAAAGTTGCTGAGTATCTGTGTTTCATAAAGTTCAACTAACATTGTTGCTCAACACTCCCACTGACAGTATGTCACCCATAAAAACAAAAATGTTAATAACTTTCAGTCACTTAATAGTCTGAATAACCTGTAATGTGAATGGGCATTTTCAGTGGCTTCTAAGTCTATGAACTACATGTGGAAGCTTATTTATGCCAACATTTTTTTTTTATTATTATCTCACAATTCCTTGCAATTGAGAAATAGTTCAACTCAAAAATAAAAAAGTTGTGTCCTTCACTCACCATTTTATTGTTCAAAACCAGTTCTGACTTTCACAGAATGCAGATTCTTCTATGGAACACATATTGCTGTGTTTTAAATATTCTAAAAGTCATAGTACTGTAAGTCATATGATAAATTTGGGCGAGTATCAGTCTAACAGCAACAGCAAGCTGCTCTTTCTAAGCTTCAAAGCTATTCATTGCACTTGCATGGAAAGAGAAACAATATGGTGGTGACTGAAATTACAATTTTGGATGAAATACTCCTTTAACCCAAGCTGTAAGTGACTTTAGCCTGTTGAGTTGTTCTTCCATTGCTTTCTGAGAAAGACATGAACGTGGTTTTAGCTTCTTATGCATCTAGTATTTGATTGGACTGTAGCTTGTGCATAAAAGTTCTCGTCGCAGTGGTGGTGGTGTTGTTCATGTATAATTCACTGCAGCTCATAACACTCGACAATTTTTCTTCTGGTTTTTGGTGACATCTCTCAAACTAAAGAAGGATGACATGCTGATTATTTTGTTAACATGAAATCTCACAGACCTGCAGCCGAGTTGTAGATCAAGAAATGAAGTACTTTACCATCACTACAAAATTATAAAAAAGTATTTACCCCTTTAATTTGGAACCCTATGACTGAAATGTGTTTTCCCAGTTGATCAAGCAAAGACGGTATATATAAATAACATTGCCACAGATATGATTGTAAAATGTGGTTTGAGTTTACTGTGATTGTGTGGGAAGATCTCACTTCCATATTTTCTTCCATTGTTAAAGGGTCAGTGCTCTTGTTCTGGCACAAAGATTATATGTTAGTAAGCCATAAGCTTTTTGGCAGTGCAGCATTTGTGTGACCGTGTCAGAAAATGATAAATAATAATTTTAAAAAAAATCCATAATGGCACCAGCTTCTTACGAATAAGAAAACACTTAACAGTATGTAAATATATGAGTCTTTGCACAGTATGTTGTATTATGTGATCTTACAGAAAAAAAATGAATGAAAAATATATAAATGCTTTACAATTCTTTGTCTCATTAACTATTTGCACTTATTTAAAAAAAAAAAAAAAAAAGTTTTGTGTTCTGTGGCAAAAAAGCCTTTCTCATGGTTTGGCTAAAAAGCCAAGATATTGTACAATATGTACATGTGTTTTTATTCATATGCATATAAATATATGTCTATGTAATTTGCCTGCTTGTGTGTGATTTTTCTGACTCCTCCAGTCTCTCTCTCTCTTTCTAAAATATTTAGTTATTCAGGAATCAAATGAAATAACTGAAATAAGTCATTAAACAATGCTTTCAGGTTTCAAAACAGCATTATGCCTATTATATTTATACTGTTCTGAATATATATTATATCAGGCTGATCAGGCTCCAGCTCTTTTCTCCAGACGAGGGGGCGGCACTGTTATTTTTTTAGCAAATGGTGGACAAGCGGACACAATATGTTTAACCACATGTTTAGTCCCCTCGATCTCCTCCCTGTGCTGTTCTCCCTTTCAGAGTCTCGCCTGGACAATCAACTCCAGGGTGCCAATTAAAATGATTGGCGTCTTTTCTTCATGGGAGTGGACGGATGGAGGGAACGGGGACTGGATGGGTGGCCTGGTGGTTTTAGTGTAGGTTTAAAAAAAAAAGAAAAAAAAGAAAAGAAAAATGATTTGGAGAGGAACTCAAGTGATAAGAACAGCGTTGAAGAAGGTCATTCTCAACAGTTTTGGTTTGAGGAATTCGATTTTTGTTATTGGGATCAATAAAAAGCAAAAGTGTCGACCTGACAGAACCAAAACTTAACACAAGTAAACAAAAAATGTCTACAAAACAAACTTTTCAACAAAAGAAATGGACACACACAAACAACAACAAAAAAACAGAAGTCTGACTAAGCAGCCCATGAAATTAATAAAAAAAAAAGCAGAAATCTAATGTTGTATAAGTCTATTTGCCTTGCTAAATAATCATGAATATAAATATGAGCATAAGGTGTCCTTTCCCATGTTACATGTTCTTACTGATATAATAAGAATTAATTATGCATAATTAAGTAACCCTAATCATATAGTACTCTAAAAACGTTACTGAAACCAAACTTTTGAAAGACAGTAGTGTATGCACACACACTAGTTCAATTTTTTTGACATGACAATAATGACAATTACATAATACATAAATTACATTTACTACAATATCTAAATGATCTAGCTGAATGTTATTGCAGTGAATTCTAAGATAAATCTTACTTCTTACTTACAAAAACTATAACTCTTACTATATTTAGCAGTAGCGAACCAGTTAAAACCTTTAAGCAGATTTTCTTCAAATTAATTCTTACAGCTCAATAGCAACACAAACTATTTCAAACTGAAATCATTTCTCAAAAACATTTTGCTTCATTCTCCATTCTGCAAGTTTAAACGGACAAGCCACGTCCATTCACATTTCACAACAGCTTTGAAATGACACGAAGGCGAGTCAGTAATGACCGAATCCTCATTTCTTTGGCTGACCTACCCCTTTAAGAAAATGGCATAATACTACAGGACTTTTAAAGCCAGAACGTTTCAAAGAAAAATAAAAGGGAACATAAAACTTTGTATTTATCCACATTCAATAGTACAGCTTGGCAACAATTCAAACGCCACCTTGACAAAAAAAAAAAAAAAAAAAAGTCCCATTAAAGCAACTCTGTCCAACAGCAACTGCAATATTTTCCTTTTCAGTGTAAAAGCCGCTTTGGCCTTCACGCCTTTAACCACGCATCGCTGTACCGCCGCCACCCTCCCTCTTCCTGTGCCATTCTTTTCTCTCGCGCTCAGTCCCTCCCGCCCGCCTGTGCTCCCTACAGCCTGTTCAGTGACCCTGCAGGAGGTTTCGTCACTAATTAGGGTCGCTAATTGGGGGGCAACGGGGCCGGGGTCCTCTCCACACCTGCACCAGACATGTGACCCACGTAGAGGTGCGCAGGGTCGGAGGTCACAGGGAGGGGGGCACGGATCAGCTGTGAAGGTTCTGGATTAGCGAGAGGAGGGAGCGCTATAAGGGTTAATTACAGGAAGACCCCGGGGCCCGGCCGGCTCAGCAGAGCCACCTAGCATGAGCCGATTTTTTCAGCTCAGGAAAGATGAAGGCTGCTTGTTTTGACAGACTTTGCGCAAGTGGGGCGACCCCGCCATGAAAGAATGATAGCGCATTCCACAGAACGAGAAGAGGAGGAGGATGGCATGCAATGAAGGAGAGAATGATCAGACGATCCCCCCAACAAACCCCTAACCCAAAGAATAAAGCTTCAGGGCGTGACTTGTCCTGCTTCGTTGGTACGTGAATGAAATCCCAAATCATGTGTTTGGTTGTGAAAGGTTTGCTGTTGCATTTCTAAGCATTCTGACTTGCGGTGTTCACATAGTGGAGAATAAAAAAAGAGCAATAAGAGACACAAACCACATGTAGACATTAGAACAGACACCTTAACCCACCTTAGCAACTGTGTGGTGATGTGATAAAGATAACTGAATAGGGATCATTTGCGATATACTGGTAAAAATTCTCCCCATGATAAGAATTATTCTTTCTGCAATAAAAATGATAAAGCCTAGCTGTTAACGTATTTGTGTGCTGCCACGCAGAGCAACATTTTGTTAGACAGGCGTGACATTGAGGAGTAAAACTGCTTTCTATATTATAAATTATGGTTTTTATATTATATTATTGGTCAGTGACAAAAAGGTTGGCAAGATGACAAATTCAAAAATCTTTTATAAAAACCTTTTTTTAAAGCATGCATCAGGTATTTTAAAACGTAGACTGCATGTTTATGTTGATTTTATGTAGTTACAAATGACATATGTACTATTTTTTACAAAAGTTAAAGATTTTTAACTTTTATTTGATCCTTACGAAAATACACAAGATCACACAAACAATACAGATAAACCACATATGGTCCCAATCTAATGCTTACGGTCTTCAAGTTTCCTCTCTTAACATTTCTCTAACTGTGTTTTATTTGGCTACAGTGATAACTGGACATCATTGTCCATATTAAAGGTGCAGTGTGTAAAATTTAGGAGAATTTACTGGCAGAAATGCAATATAACATACAAAACTATGTTTCCAGAGGTGTGTAAAGACCTTACATAATAAGCCGTTATGATTTTATAACCTTAGAACGAGCAATTTATATCTACTTACCCCTCGGGTTCCCTTACGTGGAAGTCGTCATTTAGTTCCGCTATGTTTCTATAGTAGCCCTAAATAGACAAACTTCTACAGAGCACGTTTCATCAGTACGCTGTTCTACTTCTTCCTTGGTGTTTTAGGAGGCCGCTCGTGTCGTCACCACGTTGAAATGCACGCAAAGTAGTAGTAGTGGTAGTATTAGCAAGCAAGACAGTAGCGTTTTTCTGGTGGGAGTATCAGGATAAAGGAAATTTAAAAAAGGAATATAAAAACAAATGCAGAATCATGAGTATTATGCGCAAGAAGAACCTGTCTTGATGCAGATGGGCGACGGCAGAAATCCCGTGGCTTTTCCAAGATAGAAGGTGCTCATGCGGGAGAAGTGTTTTCAAAGCCACGCCGAAGTTGCCCGTTTTCTGCTGAACCGGTAAGTTAGTCCAACATCAGCAATCATAGTGAAAACTGGTGTTTGATAGCTTTAGTTGCAAGATGGACATAACTGCAGAGACAAGTATCGCTTTTTCCTTGTCAGTGTTGAAAAATAGGCAATTGTAATTTAATGTAACAGGACTGAGAAATGTAGTTAGACTAACTGCGTCACTATTTGTAGAGATGCTACTGCGTAAATCGCGAGCATCAGGGGTCCGCTAGTAATGTGCATGCCATTAAAACTGATTTCGTATGCACATCGCATTTCGCTTTCACTTTTCATCATGATGTTTCACTGTAGCCTTTGTCCGATGCCTATTCGGTAGACATCGCCCAACCCTACTAATTGTTATACAAAAAAAGCCAACTAAAGTCAGCGAATAAACCTGATCAATGATCAATGAGTAACAATAATATTCGCAATAACATCTACTGAATAATTAAGTAAATATAATTACCTATAACTTACCTTTGTACAGAAACCTCATCGCTTGATTGGCTACTGTCAGGTGTAACAGATGACAACAATTTTGTCCGTTGTCAGCTTCCGTAGCTTCTCTAGGCGTTTTGTTTGTCAATTTTTTGTTGTTGTTGTCTTTTAATGGATATAAAATTCCCTGAATTATTTTGACAATTATTTTGACATTGACATATCATTACTGCAATAAATATTAGAAATTATTGTAAAATATTTTTAAGTAGGGCTGGACGATAAATCGCATTTGTAAGTCGTGTGCATCTTGCCAGTAAAGTCAGTACTATATTAGGGTTGTAACGGTATACCGGTATGGCAGTTTATCGTGATATTGACATGTACGATTATCATACCGTGCACATTTGCTTAGAACCGGTTTAAAAAGAAAAATGAAACCAGATCTCACTCGCGCTGCAGCATATTCAACGTCTTTGCGCTCGACTGCTTGGACTCCTCCCATACAGCGGAGAAAAAGTCTGATACACAGGCTGCTGATTCTAATCTCTATCTCC